>LJIJ01000661.1:0-41719 GCA_001718145.1 Orchesella cincta | reverse complement strand
GTTAACTTCATTTCCGGGGGAAACAACGTTTAGAAAATTTGGCTTTTATATAATGATTAGATTTTATATCTATTTGCATACCAATGATTATTCTTGAAATAATTTGTTTTTATTGTGAAATAAAATTGTGTTTTGTAGTTTGTTCACGTGAACGGCAAATGTTTCTGCTAGTGGTTGGTCAAATGCTTGTTTAATTTAGTAGAACTCAATGTTCACGCAGTTAGGCATTGCAAATATTATTTTTATTACAATTTACCTAACGGATTATGGTAGTTGTAGCCCAATTCATCAACTATATACGTTTTATATGTGAAGTAATGTTGTAATCAACACATTTCTGGTTGACTGGATGAAATTTGGACTGTTTTCATTTCATTTACTACGCTGAAATATATCCATTCACTGTTTGAATTGCCCCTTTATATTCCGTTTTAAATACAATAAACAGTGTTTTTTTATTATATTTTCTCTCAGTAGCTGACATTTGACATAAGTTAACACTCCACAGAACTTTTGAGATTCCAGTTTAAAATGTACTTGTCATTAAACCTGTTTCACATCTTCCTTTTCATTAACCAGCGCACTGTTTTAATTAAATCGGAAACACACAGCCCAGTGTAGCGGCGAAACCGGCGTAAATGGAGGTTTAGCATTGGCTCTCCCCGCCTCATAATGCCCCATTCATAGAGCGCTCCATATAGCTAACATTGTGTGCATAACGTAAGTTTTGTTTGATTATGGATTAATCTGGTACGCAAATTCGGAGGTCTGGATTTTGAATTCTGGATTACGTAATCCAAACCCGGTTATTGGGATTACATGCTCGAAATCCAGCCAAGTCTTAGTAATTTTTTATTTTAGTAATTAAATCAAAAACCATTTCTACACTCATAGTAGTATTAAAAACAATAAAAAATACATTTAAAATAGTAACTTTCTTCATATTTTCAACTCATGTGTCTATTATCTTGTTAAAATAAGAACATTGACGAAAAATCCATATAAATACCGTCATATTCAATAAAATCAAAATCCAGTTCCCGGAAAATCCTGGGATTGGGATTAGGGCAGAGATGTGGCGGTGGCTGTCATATGGGGGTTTAACTATAAGAAATCCCGTCTTACATTGCCCCATGATGATGATGATGATCCAGCTTGGTGGTATAGGATCATCATCATCATCATGGGGCAATGTAAAGACGGGATTCTTATAGTTAAACCCCCATTTGACGGCCATCGCCACATCTCTGGATTAGGGGCTCCTAAAATTGTATATTGGATTACGGATTTTGGATTACCAATTTGGAATCTTGTACCTGGGATTGGGATTATGGATTACAATCCGTAATCCCAATCCCGTAATCAGATTACCGTAATTCGGGATTTACGGCTACTCTGGGCTTAATATTTTTCAACGCTCAGATAGGCTTCTCTCTCTATCTCTCACTAAACATAGGGTAAAACTGACAGAATGCACATCTCCATATAAGCCTTATGGACTCTGATATGTCGATTTTTTGACATCATGACGTACCATCATCTTTCTATATATATTACAGATTTTACAGATTTTGAACTGAACTGAATTGTGGTCTAACTGAACATTGATATTGACAAGTTCTGAGATCGCCTCCGATTGTAAAGGATTCTGTACAGATACTTAAGAGATATGGTACGGCGAAAGTAAACAATCGACATATATTTCAAGCTTACACGACATTCTAGTTCTATTTAAGTTCTTTTTCACTAACAATCCAGCAAAATGTACACATTAAGTATTTAACGCGATACAGGCTGGATGTCACGGTTTTTCTTTTTGGCTTAATTAAGGGTATTAGATATTTATGACAGAGCCCCCGGCTAACTAGTAATCAAAAATTTTCAGCGGAAGATTTTCATGGTCAAGAAGATTCTGCAGGCCTGACTACAATCATGCCCTAATTGAGTTTATCATGTAGCCAATCAACATCCAACCGGGTACCAACGACTTCCATAAACCTCAATGTTATTTTGTATGAATACCATCAGATAAACCAAAGACTACGTTGAAGTTTTACTACGATAGGTAATTACGTTCTTTAAATAAATAATAAAGGAAATTCCAGGCGCCGTGTTCTTGATTTTGTCGTGTTGTTGTAATGCCAGCATGACTTTTTTTTTAATTAGTGGGTAATGCAAAAGGACGTCCGAAGGTAATAAAACATACAAAACGTAAACTCACCCGAAACTACCTAAAACGATCTGCACTGAAGTTCTGCATTCGTTGTTAACAACTGGATTCAAATCACTGTATTTGTTAAGAAAAACAGATGGCTAGACTGATACAGTTTATGCTTACAACCGAATAAACGACACTATTTTGTGCAAGTTTTACCTTTGAAATACAATTTACAAACTTCCCCTTAAATTCATGTACAAGTATTTCAAAAGCTGTAATTATCGTCAATATTTTTAAAAGTTTCACGGTTTCATAATTTACAGACAAAATGAAAATTTTGACTTATTATGGTTAAAAATATTATTAGTTTTATACTAATACACAAAAGATTAGATATAGAGGTTTTTATTTACATTTAAAAGCTCAGAGAAGTTGAGTTAGATTCCATCAATTTATTATGATACAGTAAATTGTAATGACGCAGTAAAGGTGGAATGTTTATAGTCTCATAAACAGCAATGACAAGATCATAAATATAACCATTATTTATTGTAATAGTAATCACGCGTCATTACAATCCTTTATGTGTGCTACTACACACATATCAAGAGAAATAGTCACAGAGTAAAGCAAAGCTCAGCTTTTAACCCATTCAAACCTTTATCGGACCCAATACAAACCGTAAAAATTATCATTAAGATGAAGGTGTTTCAGTTTCTTGGAATCTTGGTTGTAATATCTTTTCTTGTGATTTCAGTTGCTGGTTAGGATTTTGAATTTTTTCTTGAAATTTCCAGCTACTCACATAAAATGGAATATTTTAATTCTTTTCAGCAACCAGAACCAGAAGACGAAGATCAAATTATGGATGACTTTGGCAAAGTAAGCTCAAGATTTAAACCACACTTTATTTACATTCACCTTTATTTTGCAAATTGTCTAAATTGTTTTTTTTTCAAATAGGCGTTACCAAAAGAAATTCCTGCACATTGTGCTGAAGACTGCAAAGCTTGTGACCACGACATTCGGATTTGTTGTTGTTGATTTGGTGTCCTTACTACTTGAATCTTGATTGTGTGAGTCTGTCTACCGTGACTATTCTGCAAATAAATTATTACACTTGTCCTTTATCTTTGTTCCTCCGTTTACTTGCTAACCAAACACAAAAGTCGTGTGACAAGTTACATAGAACTTAGGTATATGGACGCTGATGGAAAAAACTTTTTCTTCCCAGTAACCATTTGTACAGAATAGGTCCCAATTTCCGATTTTTGTGTAGTCCCGAAAAATTTCCCGGTAACGTGGTTACCGCGTTACCGCGGAATTTCCACCGGCGTATATGGAAACATACATAATATCTTATAACACAAGGGATATGAAGTATTGTTAAAATTGCCGACCTAAAACATCCAGCGATCAGGTAACTACGAGTTAGTAGACGTGTAAACCTTGCCACCAGCCAATCAGAGGCAAGTGGACTGGCAGAAAGCCACACAAGATGCAGCTTTTGATTGGCTGATCGCAGGATGCCCCAAGACAGGAAATTCAACGTTTCACCATATCTCTTGTTTACCTTACTCTGTGGAACTTGGGTCTATCTGAAACCATAAAAAGATTTGTTGTTCATGATAATTTTTTTCAAAATTGGAGTAACAGTGACAGTTTGATTAACACAAAAATCAAGCAACACCAATGGGGTAAGTTCATCCACAAAATTAAGTAGCCGAAATGAGTTTAAATAGTGCAAATTCCCGTTCCTTTCTTTCGTATTCACCACCCCCGAATTCTATTGCTGCTTTTAAAATTGCAGAAACCTGCTTTACACGAGAAAATAGTTGATGTAGTTGGCCTTTATATGTTTCGACTTCTGCATTCAAGAAAGGAAATGTTGGCGAAAGTAATAATATTGCAGGGTTGGAGGCCAGCGCGTGAGTGTCTGAGGAGTACCGATACAAGATACGTAACTTCTGCTACACAGCAACACGAGTTTTACAAGCTGATATTTGGTTTCATCGGATTTTGGTAGCTTGTAATATTTTTTGTATTCAAATACGTTTGAACGGAAGATATAGGTTGAATTGAATTGAACTAAACCAAATATTTCTAGTGACTGAGTAGCTTCCACGTTGTAAAGCAGTAAATGCCTAAGCCAGGAATAGAACCTAAACCCTCATTCAAATGTTTATTTTACCGTGGTGTGGCTGCAAGCTGGGCTATTGCTGCTTTCTCTTCATCCTAGGAATCATTTAGGAATTCCTGTTATACACTCGAATACAAATGTTTTTTGGTATGTTTACTACTAACTAGACAGCTTAAATTTTGTTCTATGTTGCTATTGGGAAAACACTTATTTGGATGACTACCAAAGTTTGGTTCAAGCATTGAAACACTGAATGAATTTGCAGACTTATTTTCGTATATTAAATTTCCACATTAAAAATTCAAGTTGTATTAAAGCATTCAAAAATGGGACAGAAATATTTTTTTGCTTCGGCCCTTCAACACGTCTTGAATTTCCTCTTTTGTACCTTATCTAGAGATATGGACGTATTATGTAAGTGAATGACTGTTGACTTGATAGGTGTACTCATTTAGTCAGTTTGTTTGACTGCATCTGGCATATTGAGAAACAGAAGAGAAATTGTGTAACTGAATGAGTACATTTTGAATATCATTACTATCATTGCCATCGTGTCTTATCTCCAGATTCATATTCAAAAGACACTGAAAAATAGTTTTCAGATTCAGCTGGGAACATTTAATTAGGTGCGTAGTTAATTTTACAAAACAAGGTTAAATATTCAGTCTGACTAATGCATGATGCAATTTTATATTACCAATTTGCAAACGCATAATTTCGAAATTATGGCTTGCGTTTAATATTTCAAAATCTCCACCAAGACAATGGAATTTCCTAAGACAAGTGCCACCTGATTTCATAATTCAAAAGTAACATGACATTCAAAATATGTCGTCTTAATACATTGCAACCAGTTTACATATTCAGTTGGTTAAGTATTGATCTGCTTGATTCATCCTTACAAACAGGGCCCCCTATTAAGGAATAGAAATGGTGACACAAGCAAGTTTTAAACGGGCGAGAAAGCAAGCACGGACCGTGTCTATAGTCATCTTTGTAAGTCCATAAGAGCGCAGAATTGCTATTGCTTCTGAAGTAATTTTAACTTGTGTTTCGCAATTTTTAGGTAATAAATTACATAGTTCTTTTGGGAGCAGCTTTTTATTTGGGAAGCTCTTTTGGGCTGTCTGAGTTTGAGAACCAATCACAACAGCCTGATGTTACTCCCAACCCGAATGCTACTGATGAGCTTGGTGAGTTAGTTTTGTAAAGGTACAAAAGCTCGTGAGAGTATAATTTACAACATTTTTAATTTTTGAAGGCGAAGACAAACCCCTGATGCAACTCTCAGGCTCCACCATAAATTCTCTGATATGCATTGCATTTACTATCCCACAAGTCATCGGGGCTTGGATGTTATTTATTGCAACTGCAAAGGTATTGAAGTTTAATTTTTCTACAACATTAATAGATCCAAAATAATTATTTGGTACTCATGAGCAGGATACGTCACCAAAGAAAGCTAGTATGATGGCAGACTGTCATCAAAAGATACAGCTATTTTAATTTTTGATTGGATTTGCCGGTTTTGGAGTTTTATTAGCTAAAGTACTGACAGAATGCAACCCCATTGACGTGGAATGCATTTCAATATTTATTGCCTCCGGATGTTTCAGGTTGGCCTGCATTCTCATAGTTGACCGGTTCGTGAAGGAATTACGTAACCTACTCGTTTATGATGCCTTTATTCTGGAAGTATAGATGGGTTTGTAATGAGGTAATCTAATACATTCGGGAAAAATATATAGTTGGTGGTATTTATTCTAGAATATTTCATCACGGCTTTTTAATTCTAGATTAGTTCACCCCGTCATCTTGAAATTGAAAAATATGATATAAAAAATTAATAACACTGGAAACTAATTTAAATAAATTTATTCGTATATATCTCTACTTAGGCAGTTTTGTGTGGTTTTAAGAATTTTTTAAAAAATTCTGTCTATGCATGAGTGGGACAAAATCTCAGAAGAGTTTGCAGAAACGCCATTCTAACTGCAGTAATCATCCATCTTATCTAACTGCATAAAAAAATATGCAAAAACTGTATAAAGGGACATATGTTCTCATACAAGGTTTCCCCTATATGTTCCCCTTATCCATAATAATTGTAGGACAAACCAGTTCTTGGGCTTCAAAACACCACCCCAGCATATTACATAGGACAAAAACCGATTACGAATCTATTTGTCAATTTGCGGTTTTGATTACACGGCTTTAAAAACAATTAAATCAAAAAAAAAATAGCTACCACAATTCTCGACAGAAAAACAAATTACTCCAAAAGCGCAGGAAATGGTTTTAATAAGAAGTAGAGGAAACGGACAAATATATAATTGGAATCCAACAAATATACTCCGTATTACATTTGAAGAATATTCTACGTGGATAAAATTCGTATAGTTGATTAGTTTCACCTCACCTTTTCCAATATTTCCACGTTGTTTTTCCTAAACTACGCGTCCATCTAAGCAGCGTTATCAACATCTAGGTCCTTTTGTACCTCCGTTTGACAGGTTATTAAGTTATTGAAGCATTGCAAAATGAAATTCCAAACAACACATCTACTGGTTTTGTTGGTTTTGCTACTAAATAGGGAAACTATAGAGAGCAGACGACATCCCAAACCTCCTAATAAAAGTTTACCCATCATAAGCAATTTAAATGAGAACTTAGAGCTGTTTTCAGATTGCTTCATAACTATAGCCACCAATGTTAGTATGAACTACTTTCCATTTCTACATCCAGTCGTTCTAGTGGAACATGAAGGATTCGAGCAGAATATTGGCATTTCTAAGCTAAAAAACTGCGAAGCCAGTATCTTAATAATCAGTCCAGCTTTCAAGTCAGCTTGTAAGGTCGATATTCTCAATGTCCCAATAACGAACCAGTGGCCACTTCACTTGATAAACCGCGAAGAGACGCGTGTAGTCAGAACCATTTTCACAACCAGGATGCACTACGATATTTTAATATCAAAGGATTTGGTTCCTTGCAAGAACCCGTGGCTTAAAAGTGTACTGTCACTCAAGTATTATATTTCTGGGCAAAAATCTCACCTTTCGACTACGAGTTGGGAACTAATTCAATTTCAGTTAAAGCTTAGGAAAACAAACATATACTTAATATCAAAAGTTTACCTTTTTTGTCACTATTGCCCTGAATTTGAATTTAGTCCAATGCACCCATTTAAAATCCATGAATCTTCTGTGAAAACGTTACATCGGAAAGTCTTGGAACAAAAAATAGAAGAATTGAATAGCAATACTGATTCAATTCAGTGGTTGATCTCATGGCAGGAATTCGACCCAAGAAGGCAGAGGGCGCTTTCCAATATCCAAAAACCTCGAAAGACCAACTATTCCGGTTTCGTGGTGGAAGCTTACACAAACTCTCAGACGAAAGGTTGCTGTTTAATGTCCTCGGGAATGCGACATTTTTTCTTCCTAGTCATTGTAGAAATTGCGAGTCATGGCGTATATTACTCTACCCGTCTATCAGTATAAAGAAATGGCACCCTACTTCGAATATGCTTTTTCCTGTTCATCAAGAAAGTCTGCAGTGGGTCAGTTGTGGACATCTTCGGGGAAGCCTCCCATTTTTAGAGCTTATTTCTCCATACAGAATCATTGCCTGGATTGCCATAGCAACCACTCTTCTCTTATTTCCCATAATCTTTCTAGAAATTGAGAGGTGTACAGTGATTCTACGCGGATTAAAATTGTTTCGAAGGCGAGATAAAATTCAAAATTACATTTTTGGCTTTTTCTCGCCATTAATTGATCAAGGTCCTGACACCCTTTCATCAACAGTTTATGAAATATCTTCACTCAATTTTGTATGGGGATTTACCTTCTGATGACTATCATTTTGAGTAATGGATACAAAGGAGAAAATATAACCAAATTAATATCACCGTTCCACCAGTCCCGTTTAGTGGGTTTGAGGAGCTAATCGCGAATAACTACAGCGTATTGAGTAATTTTATGACAGATGGACCCGTTCGTAAGCAAGAGACAAATGCGAACTATTCTAGCTTTTGAGGGAAACTGGAACGAAATGGCCGTCATTTACTTACGTTAAATGGAACGGATGAAGGAACCGGGAAATATGTTGGCATTAAGTTTCTAAGCAAGTTGTACTTTTACATATCTTTGAGTCGAAACCGATCCGCAACTGAGCGTTATATTCTCCATAATACTCGAATTCATTTTAAGTATACGGAAGGCTTACCAGACTGGATGGTTTACTCAGGAATTGGAAACTTATACAATTGCAAAAACAACCCAAAAATGGCCATTGTAGCTGATAGGGCACAAGTAAATAAATTCCATAGCATGCATGTTACAAGCTATTTTGGTGAAAAAGATGTTTATCCACTGTCCTTTGGGAAAGATGTGTTGGCAAAGTTGCTAAAAGGATTTCAACTGCAGCGCTGGATAAATCCAAAAATTGTGAAAAGATTTGTAGCAATGTACACGTCTGGAATTATTGAGAGGGAAGAAAATTTCAATGAATCTATTTACAAACAAAGGAAGGCTTGTGGACATTCCAGTAAAAAATGAGTTTCATCCCAAGTAGTTTGAACAGTAGTATCAGGGTGGTTTTTTTATTCTTCTTGCTTTTGTGGTTGGACCGATTTTTTTTGAGGGAAATAGGATTTGGGATCTTTAAGAAAAACATACTACCCAAGTTTATATACATAAGAAAGACAAGGGTTCACTCAATCGCCTCTTCGTTTCCTAATAGTGAACGGTCTAAGCCTGGTGTAAATGGAAGTACTAGTTAATTCTAGAGCGCTATGCTTGCAATCAAACTGGGTCATTAAATGCTGCTGCGTTTAGTCTTTGCCGTAGCATGAAAAAACGGAAAGGAAAACAATTTGCTGAGAAAAATCAGGATTCAATTTGGGACCTCAAATTTCTTTGAAAGAATTACTAGCTTGATTATTGCAGGGTTTCAAATTGAGTCAACTATGAATTTCTTGGTAACTGTTAGCTATACAGGTTCTTTCAATACATCGATTAGTTTAAAGTGTAACAATATGTATGGGTGTGCTTTAGTTGTTACTTTTTATGCTAATAATATATATCAGATGATAATTTGTGGTCTACATGTAGTTGTATTTGTTATGTATTGCATTGTTGAAGATGTTTTAAAAAGGTATATCCTTTAACGGTTATTGCTCTGGTTGGGAAAGTTTTGGAAACTAAACGGGTCATTGATTTGAATCAAACTAAACTGCAGACAAGGAGCATCATCCAAATTCGATGAGTTAAAGTACGTTTAGTTGTCTCACCTATTAATATCAAAAGTATATATTGTAAATTGGTTTTTATGTAAGAACTAACTGTCGAGAAACTACCCAGTAAGTAAAAATTCTAAAGGTACTCCAGATTTCCAGAATTTAGTAAGTCATTTACTTATTGCGATTGGATTTAGAACTTCAACCACATAATATTTTTGTGCACGTATGAGACTCTACTAACGAAGAAGGATTAAATTACTTTTCGATTTAGGTCTGTTTATCACGTAAAATGACAATTGTTTTGTGTATGTATTTACGCTAGTCTCCTTCAATCTACCTCTGTAATCTAGCTAAGTATAAAATATGGAGATATGATTTTCATGTGTTGAGTTATGTATGTATTTCTATGATGTATGCCATGTATGTATGAATATGATGCATGTTGGTTTATCCCTCACTTTTCCTTCTCTGACTATACCTACCTACCTAATGAATCTTTCCTCATTCCATCTTCAGACTTCGATCTTGACTTTGGCTTCACTCAATAAAATGTAGTTCTGTCTCCTACAAAATATTATATCGTTTACGCCTACTTATTTAATTGGGCGACTTGAAATATATTTGATTCTCATATTAATCACAGCTAGTCGAATTCTTCGATGATAATATGCACAAAATACAATACGACTGAAAGCTCAAAACCCAGTTTATCATTGATTTAATGATGCAATGCATTTCAATATGTCAGTGTGAGCAGGAGGAATCGAAGTGGAAAGAGTGATTTTGCTGGAAAAAGGGCTACGCGGTAAAGTTTTACTCATCATTTTTTTGGTTGTGGCAAATATTGTGTAAAGTGCAGAATGTTATTTGTTTTTTGTAAATTTTTCTGTTTCAGTGCTATTGTTCACCTGCCTGGCGTAAGTCTGCGTCCTCTCGGATTGTAACTGGGTCCGGATATCCTGGATTCGGATATTGTGCTGTGTTGACAAAATTAATGGTTTATGTCAGCCAATTTTTGTGCTATCTGGCTCGTATGAGCAATGTGCAACCATCCCAGCAAGCACTAGTTCTACCTCCTTTCTTCAACTCTCTGTCCACCAATTGAACGTAAGCTGTTTATACCAAACAATCATGATGTTTTTATCGCAAACTTATCCCATATTTCAACCAATATTTTAACTTTATATTTAGCTGAGGCATACGCCGTATGTTAGGATTGGCACTATAGTGCTGGTTCATTGTTGCAGCTAGCATTCTGTGTGTTCCGCATGAAGCGGCTTGTACCGGATATGGAGAACGCGTGGCGCCAACCGGCTATTGGGATTCGGATCCACAACCGAAAATACGGAGGAAGTTGATGAGTGTTGTGACATGACAAGTTAACCAGTTACAGAGGATCTCTAGATAGAAACGATTGTTCCTGAATTCTGATCCAGGTTTAACAGCAAATCGTTATTTTCAATTGATTGATTTTCGCAGATGAGTATGCCTGAAATCACTGTTCTTTATAGACGTAACTCCTCCATTCCATTTCTCACAGCGACCACGGAAGGACACCATTCGGGACACCAGCCTCCGTCAGATCCCTCACATCCACTCGCTCGCCACCTCGATCGCGAGCGTATCTGACACCGAAACCTAGCTATCCATCCAATCCGTGAATGCATGCCGCCTCCAACAAATACGCCTCCCAACAAAGTTTAGTACCCGCATTAAGCGAATGTAAGACATTATTGAAATGAAGATAAGGGGTCAATCGGCATGATTCATTCTCTCATATGTCATAATGTGTTCTATTTGTAACAATGTGTTCGCTTAGTTCTGTTTTTTCTCTAATTATATTTCTCTTTTGTCTACATTCACATAGTTTTATAAAAACAGGTTGTAATCAACAAGTATGTTTCATAAAGATGTATCTGTAGTACTTACTGGACTATTTAAAATAAATTTAATATAATATTATTACATATTTGTTGAATATTATTCAAATAATCACGATTTATGTCCCTGGATATTCCGACAATCAATGATAATAATATGATAAATTCACATTCACACAAAAACACGGATGCTATCGACAGTTTTCATTTAAACAAGGCATGTCAATACATTGCAGGAATACCGACTACGCTGATATTTACTGGGCCCAATGCTATTGTTTGTCACTTGTTTTTCACCTTTATTTATCCAGCTGACTGAGATGAGTAAAATTGTAGTATTACATAGCGCTGGCCCTGAAATAGTTCAACCAATCACGGTATCAGACAGATGAATATTACCAATCGTAGGTTCTAATCTTGGATCGGGGTTTTACTTTTTTTGTCTCATGCTTGTTTGGGTTATTACTACAAATTCATATATAACTGGAAAACATAGAGTACAATTACTTCAGATGCTTATATGTGACTTGAGAATTCAGTGGTCAGCTTCATTTTAACAGTCGTTTTTACATTTAAAACAATATATCGCACATATTTCTTCTGGTAGTGGATTTGGTAGAAGGGTTGGCCGTAGTGGTTGTGGGTAGTGGCGGTGGTGTTTGTTGTCGGGTACCCCACGCAATAATATGGACACTTGTTGACGGCTGTGACGTGGTGACGTATCGGCTTTCCGTCACGCCACCGACCACGCAACTGTACATGTCACTTTCACCCTCCAATACTCGCAAATCAATTTATAATTCTGTCACCTAAATTTTTAGGCCACCTCCTCATAAAAATGAAATGGAGATAATAAAACTGACAGGAGAAAATGAATAGGTGCAGAAAAACCATAAAGGTCATTAAAATTTGGTACTACTTGCACACATTCTACATGGAATTATACTTCACGGTTTAGGATCGCAAGGTAGTCGTTGTGTGCCTTAACTTTACAATGGCGGGCCGAGAGAATTTAACGACTTCGCGCAGGAACGACTTGTAGCTGGTTGTTCAAAGGTTGGCTCCTGCTCCACACTTAAGGCAGCCTTTTACGTTTGAAATCTTATTTAGACAGTTTTTGGCAGCTGACTGTGAAGCTGAAGGATTCCTGTCCAGCAAAGTTAAGTTTATATATAGTAATCGCACAAACTGGAAGAGAGTAACTGCACATAATTTATCAAACTATTTAATGTCATTGCATACTCAATATTTGATTTTAACAACATAGTTATTAACAGCAAAAGACCTTATTCAAAATTTTTGTGGAGTCACATTTTTTACTTGTTTACTATTAGCTCATTCACACTTCTCTAAATTGAAGAATGAACGACATCTCTTACGTTACTAAATCCAATTAAACTTCTGTCTGGGGGCTGCGCGCGAGTCACTATGCTGCTCATTGTCGATAGCGAAATCAGATCCATACTTACAAATGTGCGGCTTTTTTCGGGAAACAAAAATCAAACGGCATTATCAAGAGACAATAAAAAGGCCGCTAATCCTTCTAAACGATCAGCCTCAAACAGAACTTAGACAAGCCACAGCAAGCAATCAAGTTCAGATCCGAAATACATCATGAACAATGAATAAACAATGACATAAACAAGAAAAAGTTTGCTGATATTGTTGTCGGAGTAAAAAGAAGAAGCTACATGTGGCAGGGGATACCGACTCCATAGTTTTTGTCTTTTGTAGGTCCATTCCGGCTGTGATCTTCTCATGTATGACTTTTCTGATCTGAAAGTGCCCAAAAAGATGTAGTAGGCTGCATTGGGCTTTTTTTCTGGCTGGACCGGGCAATGCGACCAAGAACGGATATAGAAATGCAACAAACCTCGTCATAATGTTTGCAATGGGTAGGCAATGTTCTGATAATGTATATTATGCAACCTGCATAGGTTATGCCACTCATCGAGAGGTTAGCTGAGGAAGCGTGAATGAATATTATGTTAACTGCATAGTTGCAGGCTTGCGTTATACCGATGACCGTTTTACTTCCACAAGTTAAGGTTAACTATGGTAGTTAGTTGGTCACTGTTAACAAAAGATAAACGGTTGACTGCGTCTCCGCAGACTTCAGGTACCAGGTTGTTAAGCACGATTTATAACAGCGCGTCGCAAGCACGGATTCGGATTGAGGTGAGAGGTTAATAATTACAGCGCAAGCGTGGATAGGATTAATTTTAAATAACTAATAAAGCTCTACTTTATTTACACACTACTGCTCCTGTCATAATATCTTCCGTCCGACGGGAACTCAAATATAATAATTTTACAACTACTATGAAATGATTGTTTCACAAGCTGACACAAGCTTTGAACTGGACAAGTGCTCGAGGCAAAGGTTAGAAACAGAATAATGCTGTGTTCCCAACTTTCTCTTCACTTCACTCTCTCTCAGAATGAACATACTTCAATTTAATAAACCATTTTACATACATATTCAAGTACCCTTACAATATGTACTTCATGTTTCTTGTACCAAACCTCCAGATTGGACTACCTACCTAAACTCTCCTATATACTACATTGCTCCCTCTAGACCGGCGGTGTAACACGGACTCCTCCTCCCGGTTTCCTAATTAGCTCTCAGCTATCAAATTAACTTCCGCTGATGTCTATCATAATGTCGTCTAGCATCCATCGCTTTCCTACCGGAAATTTCTCATACAACGCTACTTTCTCTGTCAATGTCTTATTGATTTGAGGGGATCTATCCTCTGCTCTTTGTATGGGCAATTTCTGCCAATAGATCACTCAAATAGCACTTTCATGCATTTTCCCTTTGAAAGCTAAACGATAAATCTCTTTATCAGAAAGAACCGCAGGTTCTTCTGTCTTTTCCAAATTTTGTAACACTTGATATTCTCAACTCTGCACTATCTGAATATTTTTGATCAAATTTTCTAACAAATCATTTCTCCTGCATCAATAACCAGAACATCTTCACCACTACCATGATCAAGAAAATTTTCATTGGACATTTGCATATTCACATTATTATAAATTGTTAATTCCAGATCAGTTGCTATTCCTCTTGTTGTTTTTGGTTCTCGCTAGTGTCCATTGATGTCTCACGGTCCCAGCTGTCCTCATTGTTTGTCGTCGCCAGTGGTTGTTCCTTAGCCAGCAAATCGTCAATTGTTTCCAGTAATTGTACTGAATGCTTCATGCTCCTCCCACGAATGAGTCAGAATTCTTCTCGTTTGGCACGTACTCATCCAATCACCAACCTCAACAACTCTGTCGAAACATTAGCTGCGCCTTTGTCTCGCCTTTCTTTGTGAGAATTGAACAATGTCATGTTCTTCGCAAATGTAAGCACAAGTTGTGTAAATTTGCAATGTCGTTTTGAGTGACATAGAAACATGGACATTGCTCGCCATCAGTGATATGCAGCGTTGCTGCAGTTGCGCTCATTAGGTTATCAAAACTGCCCGGTGAAACCTCATATTGTGGGATTAGTTATCATTCATGATGTTCTACATTTGGCCGCAATATCGTTCCATTCAGTGAGGGATGAGGTGGTGTACTTTAGTCGTCAGTGGTGGGTTCAGCCGCGCAGAATCTACCTCTCGAGAACACTGGCTTCAATGGAAATGAAAGCGCCTCTCCGGGGTATCGCCGCCGCAGAATCCACCATCGAGAAAACTGGCTTCAATGGAAATGGAGCGCTCTCCCGGGGTATCAGCCACCGCAGAATCGCCCCCTTGAGAAGACTGGCTTCAATAGAAATGGAAATAAATCGTATTTTCCCAATTTTCAATAATTTATTATGGCAGAATAATAGGAGCCCATAAAACAATTTAGCCACCCAATCAAAAAATAGACTTTCCCAATACGATAGTGGTCACTTTTTAAATAAAAAAACGTAACATTTTATTTAGTTTTCCTATACAATAGTATAATTGTACACTGATCTAAAGCTTGAAATTGGAACCATTCTCCTTATAATTACATTTGATCGCGAATGAAATTACTTTACAGTAATTTTATTTGCCTTGTAAACACGAGCCAATCTTTTTTTACAATTGCTAAGTGTTTTCGCCCATATTAGATGAACTAAATAACGAAGTTCAGTTGAATTCTCAGTGTTTGAAAAATCTTATTCGGATTTCAAAAAAACATCTTAGTCGCCGCCTGATTTGTTGGCATTAACATTAACTTCATGGAATCAGGAGTATGAGCTATCTATAGCTTGTTTCACTGTATTACGGGTTTTGAAACACGGGGAATTTAATATAAAGTTCCTTACAAATATTTTACCCCAGAAAATTACACTGATAATATAAATTAATAAGTTCCTTTTTAAATAAACAGTTTAATTTCCGTTTGGACTTTTCACATCTCTCAAGTTTTAGCGTAACGCTACCGGTACGGATGAACAAACGGAATAAATCATTTGGGTAAATGGGCACAATGAATACACTATTGGCTGATGTAATGTTAAAATGCTAGGGCTTCTTTAAGTGAGCGTTAATTTGCGCATGCCTGTCATATCATGAGAATACTGAAGACATCATTAGCATTTTATGCTGAACATCAAACTTGTGCAATTGATTTGATTACAGTAGTAAATTAAAAGTATTTCAGCACACAAGTCTGTATTAACGAAAATGAATAATGTACAGATCGTTTAGGTAAAGAAATTAAGTGTAAGACAACGTAGATACATATAACTTATCCGCATAGCAGATCATTTAAATAGCTCTCCTGTTTTTGTGGCTACTTTCCTATTTTTTTCCCTACTGGAAATTATTTGAAAAGTGACGAAGTCTCGTAAAGTCTATTTTTTTTGATTGGGTGCAAAATTATTTTATGGCCTTAAATTGCATGCCAATTTATTAGGACTACTCTGTGTTCTAGTGATGTGCAGTTGAAACAAAGTGTATTAAATCTCCATGTTTTAAAATCTATTATATCACGTTTTTTGTTAATTGCAGGCTGGGGGACACATTTTTGCAATTTTAATCATAATTTCGACCAGCTAACGGAGCAAAGTACCAGTTTGTGTAGTCGTGGATTTGAATGGTTTGTGGGCGCAAAATGTAGACTTATATGAAACCATAGAAAATTAACTGCAAAATATTGGGTTTTCAAACGGCCATTTTTGTCTCCGTGGCAACGGGTCAAACTTTTTGACAAATAACGAAATTTTAACAACTGTACGGGGGACCAGGTTACTTTGAATTTTTACGTGTTAATTTGCATAAGGTTTCAGCATTTTTCGAAAATTGGAAAATTCTGAAATTTTGGTCAAAACATGAAAAAACTAAAATAATACGCTTCATTTTCAAACCCAATGTTTGAAAAAATCAGTTTATTGGTATTTGACAAAACGTTTGGCAAATTTGATAATTTAAAAATATTTGCATAATACATAGGAAAGGGGTATTTAAAAAAGAATCAATTTCCGTCGCCACGGCGAACAAAAGTGGCCGTTGAAACCGCAATATTTTGCAGTAGAGTCTATACTCCTATAAGTCTCATTTTGCAGCTAAACCATTCAATCCACGACTAACAAACTGGTACTTTGCTCGTAAAGTGTAAAACTAACGAGGGTAAGCAACACACCCCACAGCAATAAAAAAAGAAATTATTACAAATACGAACCTAAGTAGTAATTTTTGGTTGGCCATAACTAAAACGCGGTTTTGCTGTTCATACAGTTGCTTAATCATTTTTTATTGTATTAAGACAAAGTAATAATAATACAATCAATTGTGCTACTAACTGAAGTTTACAAAGTGATAAGTAATTAAATCTTTCATGACTGTTGCACTTTAATCCTTGTCATTATTTGTAATGATTTATTAAAACTTATGCAATATATTTAAATATCAATATCTTTTATTTACAAATAATGCAAGTGAATTAAATTTGCGTAAGTCATCAAGATGTTCCCTACTTCACACGGAATGGAACAAATGCGATTGATTTGCGTGACATATTATCTTATCTGAACTTTAAGTAACCAAGTTAAATAACGTTATGATTTATGTATTGTCCAGAATCTGAAGGAAATGTGTTGAATAGGCAAATGAGGTCAAGACTAATTTGGTTTTAATATACCAAATTGCATATTGCATGGGTTCCGTAAAAACTGTTAGGTAAAATTAATGTTAGTGTAGAAGCATAGTAGTACGATTTTGTTCCTAATATGTAATTTTGCATGCCTTCCCATTTACTTATGTATTGTTCCTCTCATCAGCCGGCTTTCTCAACTCTCTCGTTGGTCCGTTTTTTACTACTACCCCTCTCGCGTGTGCCGTGAACTAGGGATCTCGTCATGATTATTTCGTAACTCCATTTGGTTGAAGTATACGCTGTTTAGGAAAGTTTGTATCGACATTTACATTGTGAATTTTATCATTAAATTAACGTACTTAAATCGCACCCGTAAAGCGTCTCGTTGTGGTACAGTCATTTAGCATATTTCTAGTTAGTTTGGAAGAGTAATAGTTTAAGAATCATTCACAAGTCAAAGGAATTCCCTGAGTTCGGGTTACAACCAGTGTGATTCAATAGTTAGGTTACATGGTTGCTCAATGTTATCCTTATGTAACATTTGATGAGCCATATTTTTTCACACTTTGCTAGCGAAGTATCGAATGGGCTGAAACTTTTTTCGCGCAGATCGAAGACCAAATGGTGTCTCGAAGACGTCCATGACATTTCACGTCATTTTGATGATGGGAAAGCATGAAAAGGCCTTCCGGGATGACGAATTCCAAATAGTTTTAAAAATCAAAAAATGAGATTTTTTACTTCCACGTTTTTTATTCCGACTTCTTTGACTACGAAGTAATTGGGGCAACTTTATCATTATCATAATGTCCTTGAAATGTATGCTGGCACAATTTGGAGCTCACAAACACGCAAATTTGTGAAAATTTGTGCAGTCTCTAATAATTTCGTCCTGGTCAAAATTAGAAAAACAACATCAAGATAGTGGAACTGTGCCATTTTATATAACCCAAATACAATTAAAAAGAGGTCTCAAGTTAGAAAGAATTATCTTTCTATTATGGGGCACTCCCTTTTTACTGTTTTTTAAAAAAATGGCCTGACACCCAGATAGACGGGAGGAATCAGTTCTTGGATGGCATACATACTCGCTACTAGTGTGTCAACCTTGCGCGTAAGCCACAATTCTCTATGATGCCAAACACGGAACTTATAAGAAAAATAAATGAGATCTTTCTATTACGGGACATACCTTACAGGAGGTTGACCTGGTTTCATTGGTGTTTGGCAGAGTTTGAATGGAGTGGCAGCCACTCCATTAAGCCACCGACACTAGAGAATATATTGATATATGTGAAAGAATCGGTTGGAGAGGACATAATTGATAACAAGGTATTATTTTCTTGGACTTGAGCTCTTACGCCAGCAAAAGACGTTGAAGTTAGAGTTGTAATATATTTCCACCAACACGTCAAACACGTGACAAAGTTTTGTAATTGATTGCATCTGTTAGGATTCCGAAACTAACTTAACCAATCATTCATTTGTCAAATGACTTCGTAATAAAACTAAAAACGTAGTAACCCCCATTATGTAGTTGTAATTTGACATGATTTTATTTTCAGAAAAAGTCTATTGCCTGGCTCATATACCTATGCAGATGTTAACAATTTTTATTAGCAGTTTAAAATTTCCAATATGTAGGGATTTTTTTCAATAAATAAATAAAATTGAATTGGTTTTATTATTATGAATGGTGGATGTACATGTATGTTGAATGTGAAAGGAGGTGCTTTGCTCTAATAAAAATATATTGCTCATAATTTAAAACATCACTATTCAAAATTAGTTAAAAATTAAACCCGCACGACCTTCCCGAATATATGCCGTTTGAATCTTAAAAGTACCAGAAACAGAACCTTTTCTAATGCACACAGAGTTTAGTGCACGAAAGCGAAACGGCAAACGCAGTAGTTGTTTAAATTGTTTTCTCCAAATGCGATACGTAGACAATTGTAGGTTTTCTTAACGTTCTTCCAATTTTGACATTAGTAGAATAAATGGAGAGACTTCTAGCGTCCGCCGATCCTGGATACCTATGATAAGAACTGGCTTTTTTATTACCTAAATCTAAAACATTTTTTGAGTTTTAAATTGAAAATAAAATAATATAATATGGGTTCAAGGTAGAATGCGTTACGGATTTATGTTACACTATCGTAAGAGTTCTTAAGAAATAACACACTGCTGGTAATTCACACGTTTATGCAACTTTAACAACTTAATATTTTTTGGCCAGCTTTGGAAAACTTCAATTAACCAAATTTTTATATAGTATCCAAACTCGACCATAAAAACTAAAAATACAACGCCAGCAATACACAAATAAAAATACAAAAATGCCCGAATATTTCCGCTTAAGGATACTGCAACAAAAGCTGGAACTTCACCATTTTAATGATTTGTCCACCCGTATTAAAAGTATTAAACTCTTTTTTTAGCTTCGCAAATCCAAACTCTGTTACGCTACGAACCCTTCGCAAGAAAAATGTTGATGGCCACGGAATATTTGCAAAGTGCCAGTTTTCATACAGTTCACCATACGATTCTTTACTAATCACAATATCTTGTTTTCGAAAATCAGTGTAGGTAAACCGCTCATGCAGGCTCAGTTCCATTAGTTTTAAATTCTCAAGATTGTCAACATAGGCGTCCTTGCCGCATTTTGCTACTATTCCTTCAAAATATTTTAGATTACTTAAGTCACTGAATTCCTGAATAGACATTGGGTCTGGAATCCAATTCATTGTTGTTCTTGCTTTTCTAAATGCCATTTGACGTTGAAGTTTGAAATGCCTGCGAACAAAGAGGAGTTCAAAAGTCGTCAAACTGTATGTTAAATTATGCTCTAATTTAAAAAATGTACTGAGTCCCGAGAATAATAATTCAGCGAGAAATCCCGATTGTTTTAATGTCTCCCCGAGCAGAGTTTGATAGTTGCTTATAACCCCACTGGAATACAATGTAAAGTTTTTGCTGATAATTTCGTCAAAAGTTTCTACAGACTTGAAGGGCAACGGTGCTGTCAACATATTAATATTATCCCCGAGATAGGCATTGGTGAGCACAACTCCAACCAATATCCAGGTACCTCCTATCCATCTACTTTTCGTAATCACATTTGTTGATTGAGCCAGTAAAACATCCCATACGAAAGTTATTTTCATAAATGAGCTCAAATTTATTGACGGTTTGTAAAAGGATTGAAGCTTATCTATAAAATAAAGAAAAGTCCCGCTTAAAAGCGAAGATAATAAAATTGCAAACCAAATGCGGTTGTCAAAGGCCACGGTAAGCCCGACTAAGGATAGCCAACTTTGTTCTGCTACCGGGGCGCAAGTTATAAAATGAACTTTGTCTGTGGCTCCGACATACGAAGCGACCTCTACCCACATTTCTGTATCCAACATTGTTATGATGGATGGAAATCCTTCTGCAATGAATTCCAGCTCGTTTATTTCCCGTTCAACTATTGTTAGATTATTTGATATAAATTCCAATATTGATTTAGGTTGTGAAAATGGTCTGCGTCTGAATTTTTCACTGGAATGGTTGTTAGACATTGCGGAATTGAATACAACCCAAATTATATTATGCTGACATGATTCAGAGTTGCTTCTAATAGTATCTAACTGACTCCAATTTTGCAAGTCAGAGATAGAGACGCGTATCAAGGATGGGATTTCCGGCATAGAAAACTCTTTCACCTTGCAACCAAACCACATTAAATGTGACAGCTCAAGGAAGTGGTTGCACATAACGTCAGATCTTTGAAGCCAAGCACTATAACCATAACAACCCAGTAATAGAGATTCCTTAACAGAGTACTGAAAAAGTTGTGTTTGGTAGTCGACTTGAAAAATCATTTTCGTTGGTAAGACATAACTTCTTGATATAAAACTCTGCCACCTTTTAAGGAGCAAGTCTATTCCAAATAAAATGCTATTAGACATATCTGAGTTTGAGTCACTGCTGCACTTCTTCACGTGAATAAATGTGTATCCAACTTTTGAAATGCTTAATCGCTGTGCGCTTTCAAGTGAATCTACTGTGAAGCGATAGTCAATTACGGAGTCAAGGAATGTAACAGGCACTTTGTTCGATGATTCACGCCACGTAGAGGCCAAGTTTAAATGCCAATGCTTGCATTGGTACGGTTCAACATAAACCTGGACGACACAGTTTTGTTTTGGGGCTGGTGGTAACCTAAACTTAAATCCCTGGTTTGATTTTAATTTGACAAAATGTTTGTCACAAATCATAACGTCATTTAAACTGCTAAAATATTCAAATGTTCCGAAACTGATGCTTTGGTAGTGTAAGGCAGATAAAATGATTGGTTGCATTAAGGGTGAAATTAAAAACAAGCCTCCTATGGTGTTTGGAATTTGAACTTGATTTACTATTATTTCTATTGTGCACTTCTTAAATGTTTGCAGTTCATTTTCCAAAAGTAGTGGAAAGGTTTGCTGAAAAGTCGTCCTGCAACAGAGAATTAGAACTGGTAATATGAGAAGAAATTTTCCATGCGTAAACTGTACCGCCATTTCAGGTTTTACAAAAATTCTTCGCTAAATCGAAAAATTTTCAGTATTAAAATTCTTGACTCGTATGTTGAATTCCTGGAAAGGTATAGACTTACTGGCAACAAGCACTGCAAACGGAACAAAACTTATGGGCTTACGAGTGCGGACGCGGAAATGATGTTTAAAAAGACGAATATAGGAAGTACGGACAAGGAAGAAAATTTCAAAACTTTTGAATTATAACCTGTTTGGCATCGAATTAAATAGATCCTGGTAAAAAACGTAAGCCTGACAACATTTACATAAATAAAACGCCTCTCTATGTTTACCATTTTGAGTTTAGTTTATCTTCCATTAGATTTGTACTTTGCAATGCTTGTAAGTATATGTCCAATAACGTTTTTCACTGCAGCATAAATTAATTGTTTTTTTCTTATTATTGTCAACTCAATCAATGCAACACAAAGGTGTAGTATTTTAAGCAAAAATCGAAAAGAGGAAGACGATGAACGTACAAAATAGTACCAAGTTTTACATGCATGCATTTCCGATTCAAATTATTACACTGAAGGTATGAATGAATATTTTGAACTCCAATGAGCTTTGCGAATATTCGATCCTTTAATTATAAAATCAGATGAAAGTTAATGCAAATTTTACGAGTTTTGCCGGAAGCGCAGAAGAGTGCGACTTATTTTAGAAAACAGCAGCTCATTCAATCACGATTGCCAAATCGTGTGCACTTGATTGAACACACACAAAACTGAATAAATGGAACAATACCACTTTCTGCATTTCTCGTCACGTTGCAATGTGAAATTTTGATGGCATTTGAGGAACTAGTTCAAGTTTGGAAGCAAGTCACGAATTTAAAGTTATTACCAATCAACATGAGCAAAATTCCGCTTATGTGCATGACTTATTTATTTTAAAATCAAAATTCCTAATTTAAACCAATTTTTAAAATTATTTTAAAAGTATTTTTCCGCTTGACAAGGTTCTCCATGAATTTGCTAACTGATTATTTGGTTAAGATCTATTAACATTCCTTCGGTTGGGGGGTTCCTTTTGATTTTTTATTCGCAATCAAATACTTTGACACAACACATGAAGAAAATAATCCAAAAAATTTGCAGTTTCTCTCCACTTCGCCGTTCATCCTTGATTTTTCAAGTGAGTTGACTAAATGTATTTTAAATTAGACAGACACTCAATACAACCCATCAAATTACAATTAAATTTTTTTAAACTGACTTACCGGCTTTAGTTTTGCAAGTAGAATATATTGCTAAAAGCTTATCGATTTGTGAATTAGTTGCATTGCTTTGGTTCATGTAAAATTGTTGGACTAGTCGTCCATTGTACTTCTCCGCTGCATTAAACACCTCCTTTTGCTCAAGATAACACTTTGAAACGCAGTTCTGAAAGCATACACAAGTGAATTAAATTCATAAAAAATAACTTTAAAATATTTTCAAATGTTACCGTGAAATCCGCCGTTTTTACGGTAGTATTTACACACTCCCCCAAAATCTTGTATTCACGAGCTACCGCGTCCTTTTCCACTTCAAAATAACATCCGTCTACATGACCACCAAAGATAATGTAGGACACAGATGGGTTCACAATTGCTAGAAACAAAAATAAAAACACGAAAACCAAAAATCGTAACATTATGCCAAGTTAAAACTGCACTGTTTTAATCAAAGAACTGTCCACTTTGTGTTTAAAATTGCGAATGGACTTGCAAAATCACCGTACATATATATCACTTTGATTTGACATTCAGTTGACTAGAACTTAATGGCAGAAGTCATGAGTTGATTGATTGCACTTACGCGAGATGAGAATCGCGACACATTTCTTTGTGAATTTTGTGTGCAAATCGAGTTGATGACTTGCTCAAATTATGAGTATTTACAAACGTTTGTGTCAATTCGAATTGATACCTAATGTGGGGATGTTTAATAAAACTCTTTAAATTGAAGTAAATACAAAAGACAACAACGTGGCAAAAGTAATGAATTTTCGTCTGCATGTCGTTTTTCATTCCGAATTAAGTTTTATAGTCATTTTAGCTCACAATGTGAACACAAGTTTAAACTATATTTCTCAGGTGGAACATAGATGTTGGAAACTAAAATCTCAACTCTCTGCCGTTATAGCAAGCTTATTTATTGACAAAATGTCAAATGAAAAATTGCTTCATTTTGCGTCACTTCATCGCAATTTTTTTACAGTTAAGAGTACAAATCGTAATTAGTGTGACTCGTCGGTGGTTGTGATGGCACCTGCGCATTAATAAACTGCGGATAAGTGCAACAGAGAAGCTGTATAATTAAGAAATTAGTTATAATTTTTTCAAAGATATCGCTCATGTAATTGGTTGGAATTTTAGATTTATTACAGACGTCAGTATCTTATTTTTTACTGACAACATTGCAATATTTTTTATGATATTCGGCCAACTATATAGACATATTATTTGGCGTCATGACGTCTAAAAAAGCACATCAGTCTCTCTAGTTTTTTTCCCCACCGCTTGTTTTTTCAAGATTGCTATTTCTTTCAATTCACATCAAACACCGCCATCCCATCTTGTTGAACAGCTTGCGCTAAATAACTCCCGGATGCTGTTTCGTCATCGCATCGTTGTTACATAATAAAAAAGAGTAGAGTGTTTTTGAATTCGAACAACACGGTGAGTGGTGAATGCAGGAATACAAAAGTTTATTTTTATCAAACATTTAAACATAAAAATACCGTGAACTTGTAAATGGTTGATACTTTATTGAAAATCTTCGCTTAAAAATGAACACGAACAAAGCTTCAAGAAGAGTTTTAGCTACATTTTCATCGTGATTTTTTGCATTTAAAAATCAAATTGAAAATATTTTGAATAGTTTAATCTTAAGCACGAATGTCACTTAAAATGCACAACCGCTTACAAATAATTCTCAAGTACAGTCATCCATCCTTTTATAGAACCGTGAGCAAACACTCATCCTTGAGTGATATTGAAGCACTGCAAAGCATTCAAAATATCCAGTATTACCTATTACTTTGGTTGTTTGTCAAAAAAGTAAGCAAAACTGTTGGGGTTTCATATTTCATTTAGGATTTGGTAGTCGAACTAATATCTGTTTTTCAAAAAAAATATTAATTCGTAAAACCGTTGTCAAACAAAACGAAAATTCAGCACCAAGTAGGTTTTGAAAATGTATCGTGTACCTTCATTCATACAAAAAAGCTTAGAGGTGGTGGTAATAGCATCTGTATGGCTGTGTTTAACACATTCTACTATTATCCGCAATGGGCACCTTGATGGCTGCTATTTTACTCTAAACCAAGAAGGAAAAGAACAGGAGTCCAAACAATGGGAATTTTGCAGTAATGCCACCGCAGATGCAATTGCGAATAAAGAATGGAACATAACAGCAGATGAAACGTGGGAATTATTTGTGAGATTTTATAAACTACTTCTTTTTTTACATCAAACAGTATATTAAATTTTCAATATTGATTTGTATTCGCAGCACTGTCACACTAAATGCCGGCTGGTACAGAGCAACATTTTCACCTCTGAAATTACCGAATATAACTCGAAACAAGTTCGAAGTTTTTACACAATGTATAGCAATGCGACAATCGGACAGGTGGCTAAGCTAGGAAATATTTTTGACAAATGCTACAATATAAGCGGTAAGTTTTTTAAAAGAAAAGCTATTTTAAACCTTGATCAAATTAAGCACTCTTTTATAATATAAATGTTATAAATTTTTCAGAGCAAAAAGTATCTACAATGAAGAAAAATGGGAGTGATGTGAGCAGCTGTCAACTGTTTGGTTTCTATGAGCCGTGTGTTATCAAAGAATATAGTTTGGCTGCCTATCGTAAACCCAACGGAACTCGGGAACAGGTGAACTAATACACAAAAGCATACTTTGTCTTGATATTATAAATTTAATTTTGATACATTTCTTTCAGAACTGCTAAACCAATGGTGTCAATTGGCCGAATGTATCTGCAAGAATTTAAATAAACCCTTTAACATTTATTTTTCCCGTTATCAAAAAATCTATTTTTCTCCTTTAATCTCATAAATATTACAATCAGTACTCGAGTAAGTATAATATAAATTCATTATAAAATCGAAAAAATAAAAAGGTAGTCCTCATCAGAGATAATTACAGGTAGCTAAAATTAAGTCATTATATGATAAGCACTGGAGACGTTGTTTTCAAAACTGGACTGCCTAGAAAACCCTCAATATTTCATTCGGACTATTAAGAAATCATTTTTCAAGCGTACACGAATGTAAACTTGCTTGCTTTACTTTGCTGTTCAAGAGGTTCAATTTGCGACAACAGTATTTATAGTTCTTAAAAGTAGTCATTATATTCAAATTTTTGCAATTTACAAGCATTTAGTATGATGTAGAAATTTTTGTGCGTACACATAAATCGCCTTTTTGACATTTTCCTATTACTCTATGTAAATTCATTTCTCTTGAAAACAATAAATTTTGTATCAGCATCTGGAAATTCAGTAAATAGTCGTTGGGAAGCATAAAAATCGGTGAGTAAGTTAATCCGCGATGATGGTATACGACAGACATTTTGAGTGTAATTAATGTGAATTTAATTACCACCATAAAATAAATTACTTCTCTGACGTAACGACTGCATCATCAAAAACCGTCAATGGAAGTTGGATTCTGTGTTCCTGCGACGTAATGAAAATTAAATATTGAAGTAAAGAAAGACAAATTTTTATTGTTGTCACATTTTCTTCATTTTATTTATTAATTTTACAATCCGACTGTGTAAATAAATTGAAACGGTTAGTTGATTACGGCAAAATATTCGGGTAGTTTTCTTTTTCGTTTGCATTTCTCATAGTAATTTTGGGCCGTGATCTGTGAGAATTAATTTTTAAATAATTTATGCAAGGTTTTTATACAAAACCATAAAAAGTTTACAAAACTCACATAGTCCTCTTTCCAACAGATACGCTAAAATCACCAGATCTAAAAAAAAGTTTGATTATTAAACTGACGAAATCGATTCATTTTTAAAACTAATTCCACACTTACAAAAAATGAATGCTCCAACAATAGACAGCATGCATACCACCATTGCAATGGTTTCGGTATTTGAGTTGGGTTCAAGGTTAAAGTTTGTAAGTTGAGATGTCGATATATTAGTTAAAGCTGTGTTTGACGGTTGGTTTGAATTCTGCGAAACAGGCATGATTATTATATTTCTTCCTAACTTCGTTTCCAACAAGCTGACGAACAACTGAATTTGCGAAAAGAATGCAAGATATGATTAGCAGTTTACGAGACTGTTAATTTTAATTGCCATGCGATTAACTCTGATAATTTCATTTAATGGGTTACATGTTATAGCTGTCTACGTCGAAAGAATACCTAAATGAAATTTTGACTTTTTTAAAAATATTTTTGATGTGACGTCTTGATATGATAAAAAGTGCATGTGGATAAAGCTACGCACCTCAAAACGATTATAAATGCTTGATATTTTTATGAAATTTTATTAATATTTATTATTACAATAACTGATACACTTACATACTTGTAAGAAAAACGTGTTTCATATCACACGAATTGATTTATCACAATAATATTTTTTTAAACATTATTAAGAAATTTGTAATAGAGATCAAAATAAAGTCTCAACTGCTCCGCTTAAACGTTAAATAGTTGAAGTTAATGTACCTAATATATTTCAATTAATCCGGTCAACATTATGTAGTAAAATGAGATACTGAATCACCATCAGGCTTATATTCTCGATAGTGTTTTTATATGTAATAAAGTCAGGAATCTATTATTACTTACATACTAATGCTAAAATCATATAATGCTATAAGTTTAAATTTCAAAATCCCATAACACCGTAATCAACGACATAAAAGACTACATGAACCGACTAATATAAATTATATTCAAATTGTTTTAAAAATAATTAGTATACATTTTCAGTAGAGAAAGAGTGATTCAAAATCCAATAATTCGATTTTGTAACTCATTACTCAAATCAGTGTTTCAATCACAAACGGATCCTTTCCTTCAAAAACACTCCGAAACTGTGTGATATTAGGTAACGGAACCAAAATGACATATGGTTTCTTTGGAGTTTCATCCACCGGGTGAATATTCTGTAGTGCCCGCTGTCTCCAAAATTTCTTGATTTCTTGTACCTTGAAAGTTTGTGAAAACGTCTCCCTAAATTTGTGTCCCATTGTGCAATAAAGAATAAAATTGATGGCGTTGTTAAGCAGTGCAAAAAAGTCCATGAGGTCGGCGAACGGCATGTAGCAAGCCCGAAAGTAGCGGTCTCCTTCTCCCTTTGACCCCGAAAAGAGACCGAGTAACCCTTGCGGAAACTCCGTAAATAGGAAAAGAAGCAAAACAACTAACAGCATTTTGGTTGTGCGATCAAATCCACAGATTTCATTTTCCCCATCATTTTGTCCACCTCCCAGTCGATTTGTGAGGAACTGACTCTTTTGTTTGTTTCTTCCGATTAAGGAAAGGATGAGGAAGATGCTTACCACAGAAAGTATTGCGCATGGAATCAGTTTGATAACAACACTGAAGAAAGAAAAAAGCCAGCATTTAAAATATACGTACATATAGGAGTTTCTTCTGTTTCAATAAAATTTGTAATTATTTACCTGTAAAACCAAAAATTGACAGCTTTTAAAGCAGGATTTTCAAGCGCAAAATTAGACAGCTCCACTACATACTGATATTCCACACCAGTTCCTCCACTAGAATTACCCATATCCATGCCATTCTTTACAATTTCTTTCACCGAAAAATTCAAATAGATTGGAATACAAAGGACAGGAGAAATAAAGTAAGCCAACGCAATCGCAAATTTAGCTCGAGCCATCGTGCAAAGAGCTCTGCTTCGGAGAGGACACGTAACCATAATATATCTCCAGACTGCGAGTGTCACATTTAGCCAAATGGAGATTGTGTGACAAACCTAGTGTAAAATTCAAAACTTATAAAATTTCTCAAAATATTTCAAAAAAATAAATTTTATTAAAAAAACTTACCTGTGAAATATGCGAATGAATAAGCACGTACACAGCCCACCCATATGTTTTCTGGTGACTAAAGTAAATCCTGTAGATCGCGTATGGAATATATTCCGTCATATTGAGAAGGTCAGCAATCGCCAACGCTGTGAAAATGGCGTTGGTTGGATTCCGCATCTGGGCTCTGGTGAGTGTAATCACATTCAAAATGTTGGCCACCGTCCCAAATAAACAAACGACCAAACTTGTGTAGCCGTGAAATAAACTGTAAGCATCTCCAAAAGCTTTGAGCCCAGCACCGCAATATGAGAACTGGGTTGCGTTGATTATCTCATCGCTGCTTTCACCAACAAAATTGTCGTTCATTGTGGAAATGGTGGAGAAAGTCTGGAGGGAATACTCAACGCTGTCGTCAACCATCCTGATCCATTTATTTTGGTTGGAAAATGTGGTCAAATCTGAAAATAAATGGAGTCGTTGTAATTATTTTCAAAAGCATGAGAATTAAAAGGTTAAAACATGACTACACACACGCTGTGGCAAAACAGCTGGAATTGGGTCGTGTTTCGAAATAGTCCTACGTGCCCATTTTGCTTAGAACTCAGCCTGGATTAATTCAATTATTTAGAGTGCACGGTGATCTAATTGGCACACCAAATTAATGGAGTCTTTGCTGACCATTACATCAACACAAGTTGGAAAATTAAATCGGGAAAGATGCAGAATTTGTTTGTGTTTTGTTAAAGGAATTTCCTTAGATAATGAGTGTGATTTTGATGCCAATGTTTGCTCATGAAATATTTACGTCTGTCTGGCTAGAAATGATTGAATTAAATTTATCCGTTCAGAGACTGAAAATCAGGCACATTCTTGATGAAAACGAGTAAAGGAAGACTGGAAAGTATTATGCAATTACGTAACTTTCTCTTGCATTTTGTAACTTTCCTAGAAACAGCCATTTCCTAACGCTTTCATTTCAGTAGAATCCTTTTTCGTGACATCAAGTAAATGTTTTTCAGACTGGAAAGCCTTTCTGCTTTGAGAAACCAGAGTATCGCTTTTATACACTGAAAACTAAGGCGCTTTCCCTCTTTTTCTTGGAAAGGAGGAAACGGAAATTGGCCGTGACATGCTTTTTATATTTTTGAGATACGAAATCTTCCTGCAAAAAGCGTTTGAAAGTTTAAAAAATATCGTGCTTGGTATTAATTTAGTTTCTGATTGCCAAAAGTTGTCTTTCTCCAAATAATTGGAAAAGCAGTGTTTTGGAACCTTGATTCAGATGTCCCCATAAAAAGTTTGAAGTCCAAAATTCAATTTGAGATTTGAAACTTGCACGAAGAACTATTTCGGTTTAAATTATGTAAGCATGATCAACCTTTGATTTTTTTCGAAAGAAATTAATTTAATTTGTTAAGTTAATAAAATACAAGAATAACTTGATAATGAAATCTAACTAGTAGTGGGTACGAAGGAATTCTTAGTAGCACAGCTGCTATTTTCCTTTGCAACCTCTCGCCACATTCCGTGAGAAAATGTATGACGTAAAATCCAATATAAGATCTCTTTATTTTCGGCTTTAAGAGAAAGCTTTTGTGCAACTCGGAAAGTGAGATTACGACCGCATGGAGGCAACACCTTAACTGGATTTTCGAAGAAACGTAATAGCAACAGCCAAGTGTAAAGAAATATTGGCAAAGCTGCATATAAAAGAGGTCATTCCAGACTGGTCCGACTGGTCAGCACTGACGCATTAGGATCATAGCAAGTTGCCCCACCATAGAGCGGCCTAATTCATTTAGCATTACCAATGCTTAATACATACAATACATGATCCTACATGCGTCACTGCTGGCCAGTCGGACCAGTCTGGGGCATTCTCTCCACTTTCACCGTAAATCGGAAATCCACCTAATACCGTCTTGGTTCTTCCCACATTCCACAACATTCTTGGAAGTTGACTAGGGATTTCACACTTGGTTTCAATATACACAGTAGCTAGGTCATAAATGAGAGAAGGTTTCTCATTCTTACAGCGAAAAAGGAACTGATGATCAAAACCAAAATTAGATTGTAAATGAATACTGGATCATAGCATGCAAAGTATATCAAAAACATGTTTTTAGCTAAACCATCCTATAATTAACATCCTCCACATGAAATTGATTGAATTGAACGGAAATATTGGCAAGAAATATGATACATGAAACAACAAAGATCTCTCAGGACTGAGCTAATTCCATTTAATGTTTCATCTCTTGATAGAATTCCTTGAAACTTGTTAGCAAAAGAAAAGACGACTTCCTCGAATTTAATGGAAATGTGATTCATTTCAGCATCTGCTCTTTCATGGGTGATGTCAATTTCCTTCCATTTTCGTTTCCAAAAATAAGCCGACTTGCTTCAAGATTACATTATCGAAATGAGATACACACGACGTGGGAGATCATGTTCGTAACAGCTTTGAGTTAAAGTAACTGTCGTAATTGGAAGTGGTTGCTCTTTCTGAATTGCTTTTCCAAGAAAACAGCAATATTGACAAGGACCTACGTGACATGGAGAGCAACCATGAAGCCGTGCAAGAACAGATTGATTGTTTCATCTTGTTTCCAATTGGGAATAATTTTATGTCAATTCCAATTCAGTCTTAATGTTAATGGGGTAACTTACAACTGAAGTGATTGAAAAAGACAAACCAATTTTTAAAAAAAGTGTTCGCTGATTGTTCTTGATTCAGTTACATAGGAAAATGAAATGAAATGAAAAGGACGCTGGTTTAGCTAAGGATCAATTACAAAATTTCAGGCTTTTTCTAAAAAAAATTAACGCAAATTTGTTTCATTTCTGACTTCTTGCTTATTTTAAATTCGAAACATGCTTGATCAGCCATAAAATTGAATTTAAATCATGATAATCATGTGATGCATAAACCTTAAATTACACATTTATAAACCATACACAAAAAGCTTTGAATAAACTCACCTATACAATTATAAGCAGGCGGATGATATAAAGGTAGAATTACGCTGATATGAGAACTGTTTTAAATCACGGTACGGAAGAAAACGACAAAACTTACGAAAACTATACAGTGAATATAAATATCCAGGGTGGTTTGCTGCACAAATACAATTTCACCAAGCGTGCACCTTTTCTCTCCACAAGTGCTCTGCTCAACAGGCTGAAACAGACTGAAAGCTGGAGCTGCTTGGCATTTACAATATGTACCTTTTCCGAGCGGAAACAAGAAAGTGAGACGATATTGATGATGACTACGAACGAGACATTCTAGCAGATAGCTTTCCTTTTTGTTGTTCATCTACTTGAAAAGAAAGGGGGAAAGTATGGGGTTTTTTGTCACATTTTTCGTCAACTATTTTCCAACAAGTTGAATGCTACACGAAGCTACGGAAAGACACGAAACTTAAATACGTGTTTCCAGCAATTTCTTAACTTGAGTTGTGGGGATTTAAGATCAGCACTTTGACAAAAATACTAACCAAGGCTTATGACTTTCAGCTGCGTATTTCGTCTAGTTCCTGAGAATTAGGGTAGAAAAACATGTTACTGTTGTGAAACTTTGCTAGTATTCCGTCTATGATACGTAAATTCCCATACAAATAAACTTTTTTTAAATCAAATATTACGCCCACAAGTTACTATTTTGATAAGTTTTAAATATCATGCCATAATAAAGTAAAATGCTAATCCACTTTTTGAAATCCCATTGGGTTGAATTGCAACACACCATTAAGAATTGATCATTCGAGTTTATTTAACTAAATTTTGTTTCGCATTTTCTTTGGTTATTGTATTTTTAAGAAAATTTGAATGTGAGGGTGGATGAAAAACAGGTTCGCATAAACAAAGGTTCAAAACATAAAGGTTTACTAGGAAAACTAATACTGGTTTTGCAAGAAACCCAATTGAATTAATATACAAATAAACTAAGTACAATGAGAATACCATTGTACGTCCGAAATTGAAGCAATAAATACAAATCTGAAGACTAAATGCTGTAGGCGAATACAACCCAAATAAATCCAATTTTATCCATTATACAGATATTGACGGAACAATTTGGCTACCGCTGCTTAAACCAAGAAAAGTATGTTCCGATAGTAATTAAATTACATGTGTTCTTAAAAAACAAATCATCCGTAATGCCTTTCGCGAAAGCAGTGCTTTCCAGAAATAAGTGAAATATAATAACCCAGTCTACAAACTTCTCAACTTTCCTCCTTTCGTTTTTTGTTACATATATTTATTTATATTACCTATCCAAATATTTATTAGTTATTTTTTCGTACCCACACCTGTTTATAAAATTTTCGTTCTGAAAGAAAGTGCTTCTATGCGTTAGCAAACAATCCTTGAATGACACGGACGGAAAATAAGAATATATACCACTGCATTTTCTTCGGGCAATACAAGAGCTTTTATGATTGCTTTCACCAAATAACATACATGAGGAAGGATTTGGCAAAAACGAACCATTTTTCTCATGCAAGAGGCTACTGAAGGCAGGATGCTTCGCTTAACGACTAAATGTGCCGCCAGCTCTTCATACACAAGCGCAAAGGCGCAAGAAGAGACGACGACAATGGTTTTTGTAAATAACCGCAAAAAAAATTATTGAAAAGAGCCCTGCCTACAATTTTACATACATTACAAAAAAGTGTTAAACGTTGGGAAAAATGAACCAAACCATGCATTTACAAAGATTGGAAATTTGCACAAGCCAGTCCCTATTACAAGCTCTAAATGAGCCCTTCTTTTTTAATTTTCTTTTACTGCAAGTATTTTAGCAAACAAATATTTTGCGAAATGTGCTTCTCCACAATTTTTGTTACCTTACTATATCGTTGATAGCAGTCTAATTAAACAAAGGTTTCAGATTTCACTGCAGTAACATTTTAAATCACTCTGCAGCTCCGTCAACTTCTTCGGCACTTTCCAAATTAAGTGGAAAACACTGCTAAGTAATTCAATTAGAGAAAGAGCAATTTACAATTTACGAAATGTTTTTTAGGAAGAACTTTCATTAAATCCTTTTCTTGACAAACTCTGCTGTATGCTAAGCGAAAAGCAAACATTTATTAGTTTATCAAGTTACATTAAAAGTCCGCCTGTTAAAATGAGCAAGCTTCTACTTTTGTATTTTAAAATGTCACGTGATTGCGCTTATTTCACACCAACATGCAATAACTATTTATGGAAAGCATGTGTCAATCAGTACTGCCTGACAAAATTATACACTTTTGATAGATATCAAAAGCGAATGGTCAAGTTTATATACCGTGATTTCATTCAAATTTTGCTTTCAAAAAGGTGCATGCTAATAAAAATATTTCTGAATGAATGAAATATTTAACGCATTCGTAAATGCCTTAAAAAATTTAATAGCCAAATATATATGTATCTGCTTGTGACGGTGTGGATTGCTGTTTACTTATGCTCTTCGTTACATATATTAATTTTCTGAAAATTAAATTCAAAAGAATTTACCGAAATGAATGATGTTAAGGACAAATGCATTTCACAACAAGTTTTTTTATACAAATTAAAAAACCATTACGCTTTTCAGGCTATGAATTCATCTGCCTACAAACATTAGCAAATGAATAATCCCACGCGGTTTTCCCCAGAATGGCCCAAAAATTTGCATAACAATAGAAACCCATATTGTAAGCGGAGCAGCGTATTGCAACATTTGCACCGAGCACTGAATATTATTCGCCAAAGTGTTACCAATAACCCCATTTATCCCAATATTTCCCGATAATTACGTATATTTATTGCACCAAAACATGAAAGGAATAAACACCTCACTTACAGTATTTTCCCAGGATTCAAGTTAGCCACGAAACTATTTTCAATAGATGAAGGATATAATGCACGGTGTCCTTTGCCTTGCCCAAAAAACCAAGAGTTTTCCCAAACGTGCATGCTTTACTGTCCACAAGTGCACAGCTCAACAGGCTACAGCAGACTTAGAGCGGCAGATGCTCTCATCTAACAATATACATCTTTATTTCTTAGCCGGGGCAGCAGCGTAAGAAAAAATTCGTATGATGACTGTTGATTGATTACAAGTAAACTTTTCTTGCCATGCTAGTAGCTCTACTTGCTAGTGCGCTTTTTGTTTGAACTACAAGAGGGAACAAAATCTGGTTTCTTTTTCCTTTTTTCAAACGAGGCTAAATTATCACCAAAAGATCATAGGAAAAGAGATATAAAAAAACTTCAAACCCATAATATGTTTTCATTGTATAAAATTGTATTTAGTATTTCCAGAAGGTTTCTTTTTTAACAATTTGAAATAGTTACAACCAGCTAGGTTCTTAAACCATAATTACCCGTCAAATGTTATACTTTTACAAGCTTCTTTCTTGTGTAATGTTTCTGACAATGCAAGGCCTCGTTAGATGTACTGAAAGTTTGACAGTATCAAAACACATTAGTTTGAATTCTCAGACAAAGAAAAGTTAACACGTGTACTTTTCAAAGATAGTAATACAATTATCCACCCTTTCAAGTAGCAATTTTGAGACGTAGCATATAAGTTTCGTGCTCATTATAAAAAATGATAATCTTGTAGGAATATTGACGAGAAAAGCCTCGCAAGGAGTTTGTTCAACTAAAAGTTCGTGTGCGTATTTTTAGTTACGATGTGTGGCAGCGCGATTCGTATTACAGACTACAAAGAATTTTAAATTAATAAACAAAAAACAAAGAACATAAAACTGAAGGAAACATGTTGTGTCGGGCGATTACAATAAAGAACCAATTGGAAGAAAACCCAACTGAACCCTTTTTCGTCGGCAACACAACAGCTTTTATAACAGTAGTATATAATTCCTACTAATATTATTTACCAATGTTTATCTGTTAGAGAGGATAACTACGAAAAAAAACTTTGCGCAAACAATCTGTAAACAACATGACTGAAACCATGAAAAAATTTGTCCTAAACATTACATGTTATAAAGGAACAAGTATCCTTAGTGAAATACCTGCGATCAGTGACTATCCACAAAGTCGAATGTTGCAGTTTTCACAGGAGTTTGAGTTGTGATAATCGACAATAAAAAAAGTACGAATGAATATTATAGAAGCCAGAATGCCTGTACGATAAAATTACTGAAGCAGAGAAGCAGTGTATTCAGAGCAAGTAACTCATGCATTCCAATTTATTTTGCATTTCTTGGAGCGCTTGTTGATATAAAGTACGTATGCTTGCTTCTTTGAAGTCTTAACACTTTCTACTAACTGCGCGTTGAAATTCAATTTTCTGTAAACCTGCAATAAATCAAAAACAAACAAAGCGACAATGCCCCACTTGTATGTTTAGTTACTGCCTAAGTAAGTCGTTTTTCTTCCTTCTACATTTGGAAAGCCTTCGTAGTGCCCATCCGATTTGTAAATTAATAACGTACAAGCCGCTGAAATGAAGAACATTCACTTTTGAAGCAAATGGATAAACTACAAAACATTAACTGCCCGTTCCTTACGCAATACAAAAAAGCGTTCTATCACCGCTTTATTAAAAGATCTCATATAACAAATTAATAATGGTTTTTCTCAAATCAAAGCACGTTGTCTCACGCAAAAAACCACCGAAAGCGCTAAACCATTCCACATATTAAAAGATAAAAAAGATGTCAAATAATGGTTTTCGAAATAACTTTCAGTAAAAATAACAGGAGCCGGTTGCTTTACTCTGGACACAAAAACAACGGAAAGCAAACGTAATCAAAAAATATTCATTTCCGTCAAAATTTTAGAAAGTTGCGTGAAAAAAATACATGAGCTTAATTCTATCAAAGCTTAATGGAATGTTAAGTTTATGCACACGAAACGATACTTGCAGCAATACAAACCATTTCGTAAGCTAATTGTTAAGGTAAATTACTTCACAATTGTCGTGGAAGGAGCTATAATTTCCTGAATTGCAATTATGAATAAATATGAAAACTTTGCCGAACTAGATTTCAACAAAAAAGTGTTTTCGAAAACTAGCTTCAGTTTTCTTTTCAAATTTTAAATTTTCTCACTAAAATTGAATGGCTTAAGATTTGTAATTCGCCAAACCTTCAAATTATCCTGGAAATTGTTTTGTTTTAAAGAATGGAAATCTATAGCTTTTCACTTTTTATTAAAGCTAAAATACCAGGAATATTCAGCGTGCAAAAATAGATGAAATGCATTGTATAAATCATCACTCGTTATTTCATGATATGTTTCCTGAAAAAGTTTGCAAAAGCTATATTGGGCAGCAAGGTTCAATTCAACGACGACCCCTGATCCCTGCGTATGACAATACGTTAGAACTAAACTAACTTTTACAAGTTGAGTACTATGGACTACTAGCCAAAGCAATTCACAAAACCGGAAAATTCCGCAGAATTATCGACGCTTGGTGATATTCACAAGAAGCAATCGAAAACTAGCCAGGACTTGGCTTGAATACTTTCAATTTGTGACAATCTACGTAATAACTAACTATATTCCTCAGGTAGACTTTGCACACCGCCGTTGTAAACAGCGAGGTAGCTAAATTAAAATTGGCGTAATCTTAACAAAAACTTCCGCTCACGAACCTTGACAGAATATAAAGCTCAGGAATGAATACAAAGTACACCACAACCTCTAAAAATTCAATGTTATCATTTTATTGATTCTAAGTCGTATATGTTAGTTTCAGATACCTATTTTTGCGCTAAAATTTTACCTTAGAAAACTTCAATGTGGATTGAATGTTTTTAAAATAACGGCTTTTCCAGCAGGGCTTTTCATTCACAAGCCCTTATAGTAGTGTTAAACTTCAATTTCATAACAGAAAAGCATAATTCCGGTTGCCAAAATCTGAATGACTTCAATCATCATATAATTTTTCTCAATGCGACTCTCTGCTTCGAAGTGAAAGTATAATCAGGCAGGTTTCAGAACAAATCTGTGCTAATCAACAGAATATAATGCAAAATACCACCTGCCTCGTTTGCGAGTTTAATTCATACCGGACCTTGAACATGCCATGAAATTTGGTTGATTGCAGAGCGTCGCAAAATCTGGCTTTCTCGGACTGTACAGTGATTATAATTAGGTGGCATAATAGTTATTAATCATCATACATGTCGCTAAATGTAACGCTACAAGCACGTAAGGAATAAAAGCTCACTTGCAAATGATCCCACTTGCTCCATATGAGTGTCAAGTAAATTTCAAAAACTTTAGAATACTGTCTTGGCCTTGCTTGTTTCACCAATAGTAAACCATTTTTCACAAACTGCTCAGCTCACCATTCTGGTATTGAGCCAAAGCTGAGATGATCGGCCTTATTACAATATGTATTGGTGCGAAGAGAAATGATCTGATAAACACATGTTATTTTCTTGCGAAGATTTTGTGAGATTCACCTCTCCTTCTCTTTTTAAAACGGAAGAAAACTACACGCTATCAGATTGTAAAAGTGATTTTAAAATTAAAGATTTGATACGTTGCTTCCAGTATTTTATCATTCTAAATTGACTTTGCCTAGTAAGATCAAGTCCACCAGACAAGCTTATAAGCTTAAATTATAATTGCTGTTTATTGTTTCTCGGAATTAATCTTACAAAAGCTCATTTTCATTCTAGGAAAATTTTTTGTTAGGCAGGAAGATAAATTGGATTTGAACTCCACTCGGAAAACTTTACAACTCGTGAAATAATTCGTTGTTATTACGCCTACAGGTAGCCCTTTTATGTTGCCGCGGTAAAGCAAATACTTGTTATTGATTATCGACAAAAATGATAATCTACTTGCGTTCCATTGCGACCATTGTCATTCACATTTGCTCGTTAAAAATTCATATGCTTCAGGATTCATTCTTCTATAACAGAATATTCATATTATCATTATATTAGATTATAAGAAAAAAGATTCTACGTCAAGATCGACTTGACAAAAACGGCATGTAAAACATGAGTTAATAAATAGTTTTCAAGGGAAACCCATGAATACAGATACATTCAAAAAGCAATTCAAAAAACATCTCAATCAGGAAGTATTTTAATGACACAACTTGTCTTATCAGTCTTGGAGCTAGGCTGTGTGGCGAAGATGCGGATAACTCAACGATAAAAAATTTTAAATGCATGTCCTTACCATCTCATGAAAAAGCCGCGTTATTAAATTACCCCTACTTGACGAATGATTAACAACATAAAGAAAAACGATTAAATTAGAACAAAACGCAGTTTGCCCAGTTGTATCACAATTTATCCCTCAATTATGTCCTACAGAAAATATCAGAAACGCAATACGAAATGAGCTTAGGAATACAGCCAAACTTAAAACCTAAGCGACAGGACTGTCTTCCACATTGAATTACTTTACGGTGCATTTTTTGTGCAATTGTGCAAGTAAAGAAACTGGGCTTTACCATATTTGAAATTAGATTCAGCGACTGTAATCAGTCAAAAAATCCTGACTAAAACAAATACCTCTTTTTGACCAAGAATGCATCGGTCATCCTTGCAGAGATAAATAACTTCTTACTTGTGTGGGTTTGCATTAATTTAAAAACTTTATACAGCTCCATCAATGTTCTTTACAAAAATTGAACTCTATGAAAACTAGCGTTCCTTAGAAAAAGAGATGACAAAAAATAAACATCCAAAACATGCCTTTGAGAATAAGGCTTCCTTCCATCCTGTATTCGAAGTCGACTTTCACAAAATAAAATATCTACTGGTAGGGCCGATGTCACATTAACAAATGTCAAGTGTGCGAATCAATAAAAACAGAATGGAAAACTCAAATTTTTATCACGATGTAGTGCATTCTTATTATTCAAAAAATAGTGCGTACTCTTAAACTAACTTTACGTCTTGCGAAATGGACCCTTCATCACTACAACACGCTTGTGAGTGAAAGTGATGCATGTCATTGATGAACTAAAAAAAAACTGACATATGTTTACCCACGTGTATTTTGCAAGAAAAAAGCAAGCCTAACAAAATGCATTGCCTCAAATGGAATGTCGCACTAAATGATGTTCACAACGGCCTTTCGTTGAAACGAAACAACTATTGGGATTAAAATTTATCGAGAAAAAAATTTTTATGGAATGTTCACATTTTTTGACTACCTTACCATCAAAATTGCTGCTTGAACTGTCTGAAGATTGTGATAATTCCTCGTAAAAATATGAGTTTTCCGGAATAAAAACAATGATGATATTTACATGGAGTGGTTTTTTTTAAAAATTGCCGTCAGCTCAAATTTCAGGCATAGGATATTTACCACATTATGACCACTACCACTTTTTAAAAAACATCCAACGCACAACTAATCTTCAATTTAGTGGAAGCGAAAGCTTTCACAAAAAAAAAGGTATGAATGCTTAGATTCAAAAGCTAATGCGAATGACGAATCTTTTTCACTTCGCCAGATCTTCAGCGGGGTAAAAGTAAGGAAAGCAAAATCTTAGTTCGTGATGAGTTAGTATGAATTCCCTAGGTAAATAAGATCCCGTCACGTTTTCTCAAACGACTCAAAAGCAAAATTGGGTGGGTTAAATTGTGAATTTGTCGACACATGCCATACGGCGTTATTACAGATGGAAATAGGTTTGGTAAGCCAGAAAAGTAAACGCCAGTACAAAGCTGTAACTTTCAATTCAATGCCAGAAAAAAATATATGAATCCCTGCATCCGTTATACATTAAAATCAAACTGAGCGTTATAGTTGGCTGGAAAAGTTAATTAATTCGAGTTGATTGCAATCCTACGGTGATTTTTTCAACCATGTGTAATAACTTCATCATATTTATCGGCGAGGGACTTGCCCTTACACAAGAATGTGTTTATTGCCAATAAAGTTATTTTGAACTATGAATTACATTACAGAGCACGTTTACCTCGTGATCATCTGATACGTCTAATAAAAAATGCCTACATCGCTTTATCGTGCAGCTACAACTATTATGATTGACTATGAAATATTATGTCATTTAAAGTCAATAAAAAAATACTAATTCGTAGTTGGAAAATATAACTGGACAAAATTCGACATCCATCAATTCCCAATGAGCTTTCTTTTTGGTTTCTCCTCTGCTGAACTCCAGAACTCGATGTCTTCTATTGTGAAGAGCTAACATGCAAAAAAATGTTGGATGAAAGACAAATAAACAACTCCGTTAAAAATATTTGTAAAAAAGAAGAAAGAAAAAAGACAACTTTTTAATCGAAAGCAGAAAAAATGTTACGTCTGTACTTAAATAAACCATTTACGCCACGATTTTATAAATTTTATGAATTTTTTATTTTCATGAAAGGAAACTGAGATGTTCCACAACCAAGACCAACATTTAATGGACAGACAGCTTCTCAATTTATCATACAGCGAGACTGATGACGAACTAACTACCGTATGTCATTGCTTTGAAATGTTGCAACCTATGTGTATATAATTTAAAAGTGTGTTTTTCATACGCGACAACTTTCCAAACGACCTTATGTTTTTGACGTAAACATCAAAATTTGTAATATAGGAAAAGCGGTTCACCCAAAGCGACAGTTAAATTCATCTTCATAGCAACGTAAAAGATTTTCTTTTTAGTTGTATACATAAATATAAATATTC
>LJIJ01000660.1:0-86143 GCA_001718145.1 Orchesella cincta | reverse complement strand
GTCGGGATTATAATTTTATGTTCTTCTGACTTTCTGTATACACACTTGTAGAATTTCTTATACACACTGTGTAGATAACATTTCTATGGATTAACTTTCATCATAACATCAATAGTGAAACGCAGTATTTAATTTTGTTTAATTTTATACTTGTCTTATGCTGTGAAAATAAATAGTGTTTAGTACTGACCCTTTTCAAAAAGTTTAGGAATGTGTTGAGAAACGAGTTATAGCGGTGAAGTGTGCATTCTTTGTAAATTTTTTAAGTTTTTCAGAATCTTGTAATAATTTGGTGGTTTCCACTCAATCAAGCCTATATGCGATCGGAAGGCAGCATAACTTGATTGAGAAAACAATCCTGCGTAGGACAATGTGTGTGTGGCACTTGCTGTAGTAATTCTGTACATCCAGTGCACGTTGGTGTGATTTTGGAGCACCCTAAAACTTCTACATACCTAGAAAGAAGGATATCCATACCAATACTCATACAGTACTCTCCGCTTCTGTAAAGGTTCTTCCCAGGGCTGTCGCTGGTTGTCGTACCACACCCAACAAGCGACGAGGGGCTTGATTTGCATGTTCTTTCAAGCATGAAGAGATTGAATTTCATATGCGTATAGTTGTTTGTCGTTGTTTGTCATTTGAGTAATTAACTTGAACTTATCCTTTTTTCTAAACTACTACTAAACTACGTTTAATGATCGGAGTATTTCTATTATAATATCATAGAAGGCGATAACAATCATTCAGTTAAGTGTGATGACTTTGTTGGGAAATTCAGTTTAGGGAGCAAGAAATCAAGGTATGCATGTTGGAAATTACTGTTAAAATGGTCCTTTTTAAGTTTTAGTACGGTAGTTATATCGCACCAGAGCAACCACAAAAAATTTCTCTTCTCTGTGAGACAGATAGTTACCATTCTAGGCTATGTCAAGTATTTGTTGTAAAAACTCAAAGCTTTCTTTCTAGTTAGTGATGAGAATGATTTTATTATCAGTCAATGCGGCGTCTAAGCATTCAATTATTAGCATCTATCTTATTAGATTTTGCGAAATGTGTTTTGATCACATGTTCGCGTTGATGTAGGATTGTATTATTATAATATACTCTAATTAAATGAGCGCTCCGTGAAATGTGCTGACCTGTATATAATTGTGGCTCATTCATGTCTTACGCTTACGGGATTTTGGATTCAAAAATTGAAATTTTGCTGAGCTGCTTAATGGTCTCTTTGTATCCATATCCTGTGTGGACATATTGAAACGGATTTCGTATTGTTGTTATTATTTAAGGAGTAGTTTCCAATCACGGGATGAAGTTTTTCGAGCGTCAATAACAGTTATTTTTTACTTTTGATGTTCTCGGGTTAAGGAACATTTGTGGTGAGGCTCTGAAACCAAAACTGCTCCGTGTCAACAACTAAATTCTGGTCGGAAAGTATCTGATTATCAAATTCTCTGAGCCAGAGTAATTTCAACGGATTGAGTTGTGACTTGTCAATGTGTTCAATATTGTAAATTGAAATTATTTGTTGTTAAATAGTTATTTGTTTAAAGATACTACTGGCTGCTGCTAAAAACTAAACCAAGTGTTACTTGACGCACGTACTCGGCGTTGAACGCCAGATCCCACAGATGAAGAGAAAGAAAAGCTTATCATAAATTGGCACTCATCGTGCATCCAGGTGATTTAGAACTTACGAAACTTGTGATAATACTAAGATGATTAGTCTTACTTTATATCCAGTTTAAAGAATTTGACTCTTTGTAAATGTTTTCTCCACTTTATTGTAGACAAGAACGCACACCGACAGGAAGAAGCAAAGAAGGAGTTTCAAACACTTAAAACAGCATACGACACTTTGAAGCACCCGCGGGAAAGGGCAGCATATGATGTAGCTCTCTTACGGTACTTGGAACAGGAGGCTTCGAGAAAGCAAAGGAAATCCAATATATGTCATGTTTGCCGGAAATTATTCATCACTGAAACAGGGTATGCCATTTACGTCATAAACAACTCAATATCTTTAAACAAATGTACCTTATTGGTGTCATTCCATTGTTTAGCCTCGCTTATCACGTAAAATCGAAAAAGCATTTAGTTGCCGTAGAAAGATTACGAATGGATATAATAAGAAAGAAAAGGGAAACTACTGCAACTTTATTCCACTGTCACGTGTGTAACATAATATTTCTCACCAACACAGGGTATGTTAATTATCATAAATGCGTAAAAAGTTTCATTATCCATAGTTTATTGATTTCATTTAATTTTTTAGTCTATCGAGGCATAAGTCAAAAAAGCATTTGGCTGAAGTTGATAGACTTCGAGAGGAATTCGGAGACGAGGAATTGGAAGAAGAAGAGCACAATGAACAAAATGCAAATGTCACGGACAAAGCCAGTTCTATCGATGGAGAACATGACGAAGATTTGACCAAATTGCAATGTGTGTGACAATTTGACTGTTGAGCTTCTGAAGAACCTGAGGATCACGACGAACCCAATGTTGCTTCTTTCGTGGCCCATTCAAGAAGAATAAAGGAAAGTATCGCAATGCTCACATGAGTGGTGACTCGCATGATGAGAGTGCACCTTAGAGACTCTAGCCAAAGAAATCTCTGACAATGAAGCGGAAGCAGCGTCAAAAGGCTCCAAAAGAAGAGAAGGAGAGCGAAAAAGGGTGAAATTTCTGCTGAAAATGTAGTTGATGAAGAATGATGAGGTGGACGAACAAAAGTCTGCCTGATAACACTCCGCCGGCAAAAATGTATCGTTGTAATCAAACGACTTCCGCAGCAGGTAGCAAAGCTGTTTCGCCACAGCTCAAATCCAGTGTCCATTGCCGCACCAATCCAGGAGAAAGCTGACAGTCGATGACGTGCTGTGAAAGCAAGCAGAGGAAACCAAAAGCCACACGTGCCCGTTAAATGTGAAGCCCATCCCAAAAGCGTCGCGGCCGGGCGCGCCAATAGAGCACTGCGATCAATGATTCACGTTTGTTACAAGTTGTTGCAGCAAGAATCACCCCAAGGCCGTGTGGACGCCAAAAAGTCGACCCCCGGTCCCAGTTTCAAAGAAACGTACCCCAAAACAGCAGAAAGCAGAGACAACAACGTTTCGTAGAAGCAGTGGAAATGTTCCAAAGCTACGGTGGACCGTGGAAAAGCAAAGTCATTGAACGGTTTTTTCGTGCGTAGGCCACTATCTCCCCTTGCCAGCTATTCCAAACGCACAAAGTAACCATCGTAAACAAAGAGGTCTAATGTTGAAACTGTTCTAAGCCGTCGTGGACGGTGGAAAAGCAACGTTCGTTGAACCAAGGACTCAGCTTAGCTATCAGCGACTCTCCAAGAAGACACAAATAATACCGATGTTGAAAGAAGTTCCAACCGTTAAGCGGGAGAAACACGAAGGAAAGCGAGGAGGAGCTGACGCTGATGGATGTCCAAACGGCGTGCCGGTAGTAAGAAAGACCATTGCAGTGGCGTAAACGCCACAATGAAGCTGTGGAGATACTTCCAACAGCAGTGGAACCTGCCAAATGTTCCCGAAGGGGAAAAACTCAAGCTGAAGTCGCTGATGTTACTGTTACTGTGAAGTAGCGAGCCGAGAAGCCAAAGCCACACGACCTCTTCAAATGTTGAACCCACCCCAAAGCGTCGTGGGCGCAAGAAAACAGACTAACTGATAAAGATCATCTTTTAGCAGGTTGCTTGCACAAAGACGCACCAAAGCGTCGCGGCGCAAGAAAACACTAACTGCCATAATTGGATCCACTGTACAGTTTGTTGCAGCAAGAACATCAGCCGCCCGAAGCGTGGTCGATCCAAAAAAATAACGTTCCCATGGAGCGTCTCACTGTTCAGGATTTCAATGAACCACCTGTCACGCTCAACTCTATATACTCTATGGTAGCGCACACACGAAGCGTAATTGAGGAGCTGATGATCATCTACCTAGATAGTAACAATTCTAGCCAGTGCTGTATGAGTAAAAAGACATCACAAGTCTAACACACGCCTAAAAGAAGATTGCCGTGATACAGTTTTTCCCACCGACCACGAAGTTGCATAGTCCTTTAATAAACGCTTCAACGAACTAGACTGGACCATCAGGGAAGGCTTGTTAAAGAAAAGGATTAAACAAAGTGCACTGAAAATCGTCCGTACTATAGAACGCAGTAGAAGAGTCTAAAACTTTCATAGCAACACGAATAATGGCAAGACTGTCTGTAAAGCGCCACAGCAAGAAATGAGGTACAAAGAATGAGGATATCGAACCAAAATCATGTCTGAACAGAAAATAACATTGGCACATCTCTCAAGAAAAGAACTGGGAAACTGAAGAATAAACTAATGAGCCATCTAGAAATTCCTCTATTAGCTTAAATTTGGGGGAGTAAGAATTTCATAGCTCATAGCCAATTTGGTAATATATTAAGGTTCGGCATCAAAGAAATGCCTGGAGTACGGCGAGGCTTGCTCTGAAGAAGATCCGATGAGGAGACGAGGATAGTCATGTCTCTATTGTGCTGCTTGCAATAAATCCTTCAGAACAGAGAAAGCGTACGCTATTTTCAATTTAAATGACTCAATCTTAAACAGTTATTAAGTTAGCATAGCTGATTTATTTTCATTAAATTTAGATTTGCTAATCATGAAAAGTCAAAAAAGCATTTGGCTGAAGTTGAAAGGCTTCGGGAGGAATTCGGAGATGAGGAATTGGAAGAAGAAGAGGAAGAAGATCTGGATGATGAGGATATTGAAAACGAAGAAGAACAAAAACAAGACCATAATGAACAAAATGCAAATGTCATAGACAAAGCCAGTTCTGTCGATGGAGACATTGACGACGATGCTGACCAAAGACCAATGCCTCCTTTTTTTAAATACTTTTCGTTTATTCTTTAAAGATTCTGTATATATTCTTCTTAAAGTTTTGCATAAAACGCCAGTATTTTTGTAATCATTTCTTGAGATCATTCATATTACGGGCGTCAAATGTAAAGCAAGAAAAAGTTTAATTCACCTATTCGAATGGAATAAGCAAGTACCTTTCATTAATTTTACTACCTATAATTATTTTGCATGAGTGAAAAAAGTTCCTTGTCTGTGCATTTTATCTTATAGCATTGCGTTCGCGTGTAATTTCTGGTGAGTCGATTGTTTCCGCTGCTTTAAAGCTCCTTTTTATAGAATACCAGTGCATTGAATGTTGTGTACGTTCGTCATCGAGATTAACGAGAATTTAGTTGCCGGACTATAGGCTTTTGCAAATCGTGGTTGCACCAGGTAGTTATCATTTTTGCAGAATAATGGTTGCTGCTGCATGTGTAGTAGATGAATGGATGTCTGGTTTAATAGCTTAGAATTTCTAAAATAAAAGACCTCAACGTAATACGCTCCGTATTTTTGTTAATTGGCTATTGACAGTGAGTAATGTTGTTATGCATTAATTCAATTACGTTTGCGTTAGAAACGAGCAAACCAAATTATCCAGAACTGTTACTGTTCCAGAAACTGACGTGTTTGCCAGGGCGCATGACATGTGTAGATGATCTAAAATTGTAAAACTTTCATGATTTTCCAAAAAGTTAGCTTCTAACAAAGCATAGCATTTCCCACCCGTATGCATTATAAATGTTTCTCTGTGGTTCTAAGCTAACTCCCTGTAGATCTCATTTTCAAGCCACGCACACATTTGAATTAGCAATGACCTTCATACTTGTCCAAGGTGAAGGATCAATATTAAGCATATGAAATCAAGCACATCTGTACAACATCAGGAGTTGCAACTTGAAAAACAGTTCTCTACAAGTGAACCATTCATAGTTAAATTGCAATACGTAAATCCATGAGCGAGTAATAAGCAGGGTGTTTTTCAGTAAAAATTTAATTTTTAACCATGTAGTTTTTTAAAATCGAGACGTTTTGCAGTGTCATTTTCCGCCTGATTAAAATTGGAGAATCCACATAATTGACAAGTCATTCATTGATTGGTATCACTAACAATTTTGTTCTATTGTGTTTTTTGAAGTCTGTGCCCTAGCGGGTGTTCCGCCATTTCGTAATCATAAGAAAATCGTTTGATGCCGGCAAACAGTAGTCAGATTTTATATTCATTCATCATTTACAAGAAAGTTTGGGCTGACTCATCCATTATCCATAGTTGAAGACTGTAGATGTTGATGTATTCAAGAAGATACTAGTTTCATGTGCAAGTCACAAATACACACAAAGTACCTATGCTCATTTAAACATTTTTGGTACATCAAGAAATATGTAGGAATCAACTGTTAAGATTTGCTTGAAAAGTTAGAATCATTGTCTAAAATTTCAACATAAACTGGAATGATGAATGGTGGGTTGTTGAAACATTTCATGGGTTCAGCCTCTCACTTTGAATGCTTTCTGGAATTAAAAAGTTGAATGCATTATATGAGTCATCCACCGGCATACTTTGTTATACCAAACATGATTGACATAATAAAAAGTTGTTTTGGGGTATTATGAGATCTGCGTTTACCTCAACGACATGAGTTTGTAACTGTTAAACAAGGTTTACATAATTTGGTTGCATAACACATAGTTTTCATCAATTTATAAAGTGTGATGCATTTCTGATAAACCACCACCGGTTTGTGCTCTCGACCAATAAATACATTGACTTTGCAACATTTCCGTTTCCTTTACTACAACTGTTTTGCATATCCGGTGATGATGTTGCAAGCCTTATAAATACTAAAATGTGCATTATATGTGGTAAAGGTAGATCATGTTGTTTGTTGTTTTGTATTTGTGGTTTACCTAAAAATTTAGATGAAAAGTGGTGTGACTAATATTTGAATTTTTTCATCTTAAATGAGGACTAGGGCATTCTGTGTACCGATTGTACAATTTACTTCAGTATTCAACAGATTTATTTGGACATTTACGAAGCATCCTCAGTTGTTTTCCTGACCTCGTCCGACCTCTCATCGTTTATACAGAACTGGTTATGAGTTCCAATTTAATTAGACTTAAATTTTGTCCAAGGAACTACTCCAGCTGAATCATTTTAGTCATTCATGCTTAACCTAACTATAAATAGAGTCTAACCAGCAACATTATACATCTACTCCATAATAATATGCGGTTTTTGTACATAAATTGATCCTTGAACTTTCTGGAAATCTGATGATTAATAACTCCACATCACAACACAACTCGGCAGCATGATGACTACAACAAGTTCCTTCTCTCTTGTGGTCATCCTATTAAATGGATTAGGGAACATTAGGAAGTAAAAGTAACGAGAGCAAAACCAAAAGCCAACTTTAATACGTGGTTTCAGTTTAAACACTTCTTTTGTACTTACAACACAGCTACAGCTGCCGACACAATGCTTCGAAGCCAACGTAGTTTTTATTGGATTATCATGCCAAAAATATTGCATGCGTCCGAATAAAATTCGCAAAAGCGGATGCATCAGAGCATGCTCTGTTTCATTTACCAACATAACATCTTTGTTAGGGTCACTGACGGAGAAGTGATGCGATGACACACTCTGTTAAATTGTTATGTATGCACACGACACACGACACAAGCTTGAAGCTACCTTGTAGACAAAACATCCTACAACGAATGCCCATTTTTTCTGTATGTTGTTGATAAAGTTTATAATGCATGCAAGCCATTCATGCACATGCCAAAAATTATAATAAAAAGGAGTGTTAATAATGCGAATTTGATTCCACGATGTGATTGAATCTTGTATTGAGCTACCGATTTTTAGTAGCATTTTTAATAAATATCACGTTAATATTGTGCACTTGACTTGTGAAGCATACTGTGATATTTATTTTATTGATATTAACAACAAATAAATGCATGCACACTCAATTCTTTTCCGAGCACGAGCAGGCTAGGCTACAGCCCTGATTGTGAGTAAGAAACAGTAGATTGCTGAGATTGAGATGAGATGATTCAGTTATGACGCCATAGTAAGCTTAATAGTAAGCATTGAAAAACATTGGTCAGTGTACAGCTTCACAGTGAAATACAATGCTCATTCTTCCTACCGTTGAACAACAGAAAGCAGTAATTTTTGGGTAAGACTACTGTACGAAACAAGTGTATAGGGCTACCTTTGTAGGATTGCCATTCAGCCGTATTTCATATTATTCATACTCTGCTGTAAGTTAGAATAGAAGCTTGTAAAAGAGAATAGACAATAGACACTGACGAAGGATGGCAGAGAGTATGCTAAGCAAAGGCTTGATATTATTGTCTTTATGAATATATTGTGATGTAAACGACTTTAAAAGGGCGAGTAGATCTATTTTCTACGTAAGTAATGTGGACCTGCATGAATAATATGACAGAGAAGAGTCCAACCAAGTCCAAAACCTATTAAGCCACAAAGTTGCTCCCTCAAAGCATTTTGGATTGGGCTCATCATCATATCATCCTCAGCAAGTCGCTTCATCATCGTCACTGAGCTATCGTATAGGGAAGAACATCGTAGTTTGTGGTAAGTCAAAGTATATGCATGCATTTTAGTTTTATAGTTGTTATGGTGCTGATTTGGACGATGATTCAACAGTTGATTGGATCAAGAGGCATCTAAATAAAGTCTGCGATTATAGGGAGCAGTGTATCATCATCGTCACAGTCATCGTCGTAACCATCATCATTACAACCGCAGCTTCTGCCCCTTTAAATACCCTTGAACATCAGCGAGGTAACCAGCATTTTTATTCCAGTCGGGGTGCAACCATACATGACATTGCTCTGTGCTACCTTCATAGCCGTATTAAAGTAAGTGATATTCTCCTGTTTTTCCTATTTTCATTTCACAATTGTGTAGTATTTTTAGCATTCCGCAGAAATAACAGTGCAGTCGTGCCTTCTCCGATTTACTGCGTTTTCCATTTACCATTATTCCTTTTTCCCTTGTTAAAAATAATTCTCAGAACGAAAAACCCAGTTCGATCCGACAGTTTTTAAGTAATCCGTCCCAAGTATGTATTTTTGAAATATATGCGTACGGAATTTCCTTTGCATTATGTGTTTTCCCAACTGTGTGTGTAGTTGAAATTTTTACCCACGGGAAAGCTAACCGATTGAGGGTGCTGTCAATAATAGTTGGTTTGGTAGCCGTCTTGCACTTGTCTTCCGTATACAGGTGCTTCACTCCTACTTAATCTTTGTGTGTACCAATATATCCCTATTGTTTGTGCCTCAACCCTTTGCCTAAGCTTTTTTAAGCAAGTCTGGAATCAAGTTTGGTTAACTTGCAGTTCATCGTCAAGTATCGGACTGACAACATCTGAAAATCCATTCTCGTGGTTGTGTTTTAACGTTGTCGTTATTTTTCAATTTATTTTGTTAGCTGATTTCTGGAAGTTTTCTGTGACGAACATTACGTAAGTACTATTCAGCATGAATACTCAGGCATCCTTCGTCGTTGTTGCCTTGTTGGCAGCTATTGGCTGGAATGCAGTAAATGCTCACACAATGGGACTTGGCTCATGCCCGAAAGTTGAGCCACTGAAGGACTTTGATATGGATAAGGTAAATATTTAATGTGTCTATTAATTATTTCCATTAGTAAATGGCTACCGTGTATCAGCCAGCCAGTATAATTTTTCTTAGGCAAATACGCGTCATTTTTTATGGATTCATGGTAATTTTTCGTATTTTCATTTCATGATGAGCAATTGAGCAATCTATTTTTTCACCTCAAATAAACAATACCATTTAAATACAATTTCAAACAAGGTTAACTGTTTTATGACTTCCTAATAGTTTTTTAATCAAATTGCATGAAGCTGACAAACCAACTGAATTTAATCTATTTCATTACCAAATTATATTACCTTGAAGTTTCACAATAGGAAATGCATCCTGAGATTTAAATTAAGTAAATCCGTAAATGATATAAAAAATTGAAATGATTGTGACAGGATATACTTACACTTTACCTAAATAATTGTACCACGTCATTTGATGGATGTATTTTTAGAGTAAACCCATAACAGAACTGACATAGCATTAATATGCCTTTAAATTTCCTTTATTTCAGTTCATGGGAGAGTGGTATGTCATCCAAAAGTTTGCCACATCCAGTTCCTGTATGAAATATAACTTTACTAAGGGATCAGATGACAAAATGCGTCTTGTCCAGACCAGGCAGCATTTTATTCTCGATACTATCGGAGTTGACCATCTCTACACGTAAGTTCATACTATGAAAATCTCTATTCTGGAATGACTATGAGGATCTTCGCTATTAGATGCAATTAAATGCTTCTATCATAACCTTGACCGAACGAAGCCAATAGCTACACCATGAAAACTTGTATGCTTAGAACTAATTTAACTTCATGATGCTATTTTACCTGATGTATTTTTTATGGTTTCAGGTACACAGGGGTTTTGACAGTTCCTGACACAGACAAAGCATCCAGAATGCGAGTCAAATTCCCACTGAGTAAGTACAACACTCTTTTTTCCCAATCTCATTATTTTTCGCTGTGCGTGCTCATTCATACATGTAGACAATTCATTCTTTTTTCATCCTACATATGTATGTACATAAATTATATTCGAGATACACACACAAATGCTATATCTGTTGGTTGAAAAAATTGTTTTTAAATGTTTTCTATAGTGACATTATAGTAGATGTACACTAAAGAGTAGGCATGTAGAAAAATTTGATTTACAAGAGACTGGGGCACTTTACATTTTTGTTCGGAATCATTTACATGTACATAATTTTACCGCATAATCGGTCTCTTTAAAGTTTATTCTCGTGATACTCTCTTAAAGAAGAAAATAGCCTCTTCAGAGGATTTTGAAAGACTGGCTCTCCGTGAAATGCTTACTGAGCTTTTATGCCTTTATCTATTTCACTTTCATGTAGTAGCCAAAGTCAACTATAATGTTTATTACTCTCGTGTGGTATAGCTACAAGTCCCGTTATCAGAAAATTATCTTTCCTTCCACTTCTACTCACAGTCAGTCCATCCGTTTCTAGGTTAGTTTTGGAGATGCTGACTAACATTTTGTTTTGTCCGTCATGCTCTTAACATGCCTGCAGGATGAAAGTACTTGCACATCAGCAGAAGCTATAATAATATAGAGAATGTAAGACGTAACTCGATCAAGCACTTCTAACTCAGAGAGTTGATGCTGATGTATTCCTCGTTTTGGTAGGTCTAGTATTATCAAGTGGGGTGAAGGGCAACATCCTTCCTTTAAATTCCTTTGTTCAAGCCGTATTCCCATGAAAATGTACTTGTGAAAATGTATGGTTTTGAGCTTGAGAAAGATTATTATTGTAATAATCATGCACCGGCATCACTCATCACGGTAATCTTAAACGTCAACACCTCTGGCTCTGGCTGAGTGTAACTTATTGACACATGGGTTTACAGGTGAATGCATGCAAGGTGCATTGGCAGTTGGCGTTGCTATTGTATTTTTAACTGTTGCTTGTTTACTTAACTTACGCACAGCAAAAAAATCTTGGCTACATTATTCATTTGCTTTTGTCACGAACTGAATGAACCTGTACATGAAAATCTTGGTTGTATGCAATTAGCCTCATTTGACCTAGTAGTAAATGGTATATACGTGTACGAAAATTCTAATTTTGATCAATTCTTCACAGATATTGCAGGAGAAGCCGATTTCGTTGTTTTCATGACTGATTATGAAACCTATGCGGGTATCTTCACATGCCAAAAGATTCTCTTTGGACACACAAAATCAGCTTCCATTCTTTCCCGTCAGCCAACATTGGACAAGGTCATCGTCAATCAGGTAAATCTTTTTTTACATTACAAATCTTCCTCTTGATAACTACGATAAAGACGAATCATGGAAAAATCAAGGATGATTTTAGATTTTTATCTATTCAGCAAAAAGTACTCGTTTCTCTGTGTATTGTTTCTACATATTTCCTAAAACTATATGCAAACACATTCATTGTGCAAATGTAATGCAAAAAAGAATGTCTACGTGTCTAAATTCATACAGCAAAGTATCGTCTTCCAATACACTAACAGAGTCACACGTCTATGCGAAATGAGTCATACATTATAGCTTCAAATTACAGTTTATGCCATGCTAGCGTAAGAAAAATGTGTTTAGGAATGGACGGAATACGTGACTCATCAATGTCAATGAATTGAAGATCCTGATTCAAGGTGTTTCCTATTGCCCCAATATTACTACGCTATATACCCTATCAAATCATACACTTTGCCGTGTATAATACGTTATGTAGACAGGCTTATATATAAATCCAACCGAAATAATGACATGTTTCTGTTTTAATTATAGATCCGTCAGAAACTTGAGGAAGAAGGTGTTGATCCTGATGATTTCAGTGTTGTTGTAAGTGAATAAACATCCGTTTTTGCAATTCCGTTTTTATAAACCTAAAATTATGCGCAATTTAAATAATGTATCGTATAAAACAGGACCAAGCCAACTGCAGAAACAAAGAAGACACCAGTCTCAACGTGAAAATTGATGATAAAACTTTCTCAGCAAAGAATGTTGCCGGAGTCGTTAAGAAGGTGAGCTGCTTATCAATATTTTTAAAACTTGCAACTCTACAAAGCTTAGTTCTTGTTATGATAAATGTATTTGGGTTTGTGAAGGCAATAACTAATTAGTACCTTTTGTATTTTTGATCATGAGATTGGCGGAGCTGTTGGATCTGGATTGGAAAAAGGTAATTTTGCTGTCAAAGTCTTAAAGAAAATATTATAGTTGAACGATGTGCTACTACTAGACTCAGTATATATGTTGAAAACAATCCTCAGGACGATCTAACTTATTTATTTTTTACGACTATTTTTTAATAAAAATTGCCAAAACGAATGTTTTAAGATGATGCGCTTGTATGACTTTAGCTGGTGACGTCCTTGGGTCCGGAATTTCTAAAGCAGCTGACGTAACTGGAGACATTGTTGAGACATTTGGAGACAAGCAAAACCAGCAGGTGGCACCCAATGCACCCACTTCAACTAAAGATTTAAATGAACTGCTGAAAAACGCAAAGGTGGAGGAAAATGATGCCGAATGGCTTCCCTAAAGGGTCTTCTGACACTTTACACATCTCCTTAGCGCACTTACAGCACTTGAGCACTAAAATCCTCATTAACGAACATTACGGTTACACGATTAGTTAGCTTTCGATTTCAAATTGCACCCTAGGTATTCTACATTTCACATACATATCCACACCCACACACCAAATGATAGCATTTCTTCACACATTCACATCACACTGTTTTGGGGTAATTTGTGCACAGCATAGTAACAAAGGGGATTTCGCTTGCTCATGGAACACCTATGCTAAGACCACAGACGATACATTAGCATTACCTATAAACTTAAAAGTAAGTTAAAATTGTTAAAAGTTTTAAGCGCCGTAAAAGTAAATATAAAATTATTGTTATGCATATTGATTTGTTACTCTAAATCAACTCAAAAATGACAATGATAAAGAAATCAATCATCAAGATGACATGAAATAAAGAAAAAATATGAAATTGAACGCAGAAGTGTTATTTTCTTTTCGTCTGCAAAAGTCTATGATTGAGTGATGCATTCCAATGATACGGTGGTAGTCGTTGGCAACAAGTTAAATTTTTAAAATTATAATACATTTATTTTTATAAGCAAAATATATAAGCAACAAACGCATAAAATACATTTACGCAATTAGTTAAACGCATTCAGCTACAGAGCTGACTTCTGTTTTAAACAGCTTTCATTATATAAAAATAATTATATAGATCCTGCTTCTACAGACTAGACTACATACCGTATCTATAATATGTAAATAGATTAGAAAATATATATAAATTCCACTAAACTAAAGGTAGGTTGTCTATAAAGCTGTTGATTTTAGTCAATCAAAACATTCTAAAGCACAATATTAGCAATGGTAGCTTAATATTCCTGAAATGGCAAAACATGCCGGTCACTGGGTTTAAGATGGTCTCATTCGTTTTTGGGCAAATGGTGGTTGACCGTATGGATCTTCGTAGAGTAAGTGTCGGAATCTTGGATGCTCCCGAAACTGTGACTCCAGTTGTTGCACCAGTCGTTCGTTCAAAAAGTAAAGCTATAATAGAAAAAACCAAAGAAACGTTAATATCTAGACATTAACGAGATTCCAATACAACAACCATGAAACTTAATATAGAGGTTTAGGTACAAGTGAAACATACCTGATGGCAAGGACTCAACTTGAGCTGACCTTTCTCAATCTGATCCAACAAAACCTCATCAGCAGGAGTGAGAACCTGAGTAGGAGGCTCCTCAAGGGCCGGACAGTGAGATAGAGTGAGTAAGGGGGTTCCTTCAACTCTCATATAAAGCTGCAACCACATTTAGACAAAACGTCAAATTTAGTGTTTCAAATTAATGAAGTTAAATGCTATTATAAAGTAATTAGGCTGATGTTTTCTGAAGGACTAATATGCATTTTAGGAAGCAATTACACAAATGCGTTATAAGAGAAAGGATCGCGAAACAGGATAGACACCTCGATTTAAAATTGGAGATAATATATACCCAACTATTTAGGCATTTCGTTTACAAAAGGCTCGAGATTGAATACGTCTTGTCTATAAGCATCTATATTTCACTACCGTAGCTGACATCCTTCATTTACCTAATCATTTTTATTATTCAAGATGTAAAACAAACTGTAAAACTCACACTGTCAGGGCCAAATTTAAGCAGGCTGATTTGTTCAAATCCAATGTCGATAGTCAGAACCTTTCTCATGAGATGTGAGCCCGGAATTGGATTATGTGGTCGAATAATTGGAAGTTGGCACTCGTATATCATACGGCTGTCACACAAAAATCAACCAAATAAGAAAATTGCATAAATCATTTGAAATGTAAAAAAAATTAGAATGCTCAGTAATAAAAAACGAGCTCGTACCTTGTATTGAACATAACACGAAGTCGGTTCGGATTAGTACTGGAAAAGGAGCGAATACAGTAAGTTCCGATTTGAAGTAGCTTGAGTACCAATGTTGAAGTACGGAAAGGTGGTACTGCAATAGATGAGCGGTTTTCTTGTTGACCGCAGCAGCTAAAGGGGTTGCCCGATGTAGTAATATGAACTGTCCTTGTTCCAGCAGGAGGTGGAGAAGTTGAAGTCGTCATGCTAGTAATAGGCACTAGGGCAGCTGCAAGTTGCTTTTGTCTTTCTTCCTCTATCATGTCCCTTTGTTCATCCTCGGCGGTTGAGCCCATCGTTCCACTTCTTGAACTTGACAAATCTTCCGCTGAACTTCGCTTCTTTGGAAGTATATCTGCCCAATTCATTTTTCATCATTAGCTAATTGAAACATTGATAACTTTTAATTTATACATTTAAACCTGTTCCATACCTGAGATTGGTGGTAGAGCGGGAAGCATTGCCAATTCCTCGCCTGTGATACCAGCCTCGTGACGTCTAGCAGCAGTATTTTGCGACGCTCCATTACCTTCAACACTTTCCCCATTAGTCATTGGATTTCCTGAGTTCCCTCCATTCTGTCCGTTTTGCTCGTCATCATTGTCGTTTTCAGCCTCAGTTCCTTCTTCATCACCATCAGTAGCAGGATTGCTGTCATCAGACATGAGAGCGCTCATGGCGTCTTTCACGGCTCCAGCGACACATATTGCGGTTATTGGTGGCATGTCAGTATGAATCGCAATTTCTTCATTCTTAATGCTGGCTATGGCAATCATTTGCTCACCAAACGCAGAATCTTCTAAATCATGTTCCATATTTCCTCTCTCGTTTTCTTCTTCCCGTTGTTCAGACTGCTGCTGAGTTTGCTTCTCCTGATGCTTGTTTGGATACCCTTGTCCGGTCCTGGAGCAGCCTGAAGATTGAGTATTGGGAGCTACTTGGCTGTTATTATTATTTTTGCTACTTCCTTTTTTTGAGCCCCTTTTACCCTCTTCCTTTTTTGCTGGAGTATTATTGATAACTGGAGTCGTCATTTGCGCAGAAAGTCCCCCAGTGACCATTTCATATCTCATTACTAAAGCCCGCTTTAACTGGAGCAACTCAAAAACAGTAAAGTATCCACGCTGTCTTGCTGAGTCTGGAATATCCTGCGGAGTCATGAGTTTTTGACATTCCACAGGAATTTTCTTCCAAACGTGTTCCAATCCACCTGGTAAAGATTTAGTATCTTCAATTATAGGATGAAGAATGTTAGAAGCAGGCACTTTAGTCGATGACAATGAGGCCAGTGCTGTTGAGAGGGCAGAGGAAGTAGTTACCCCTGTATTGGAAATGGGTACCGATGAAGCGTGAGGACTCATCCAGCCTACCGATGAAGACGAGGACCTTGGGGCATTCAGCGCTGCTACTATAGATTGATGTTGAATGCATGCATGTGGCATGAAACAGGGTGCTTGTTGTTGCAAATTGTGTTGATTTGCCTGTTGCTGGTTTCCAAGTTGTTGCTGATTATTCTGAGGAAATGTACCCATTTGGTTGTTGATAAACTGGTTTCCGTTTCCACTCATGTTGGAGGGAAAGTTCATTCCAAAAGGCATCAGAGACTGTGAATTAGAATGAGCGTTGGGATGGGGAATCTGTGACGGAGGTAGGAAAGGCATGTTAGAAAACTGATGCGCATTCCCTTGCTGCTGATTCATGGATAGATTCATCTGATGGGCTTGCTGTTGATGATGATGATGACCCTCCATGAGCTGATGTTGAAGATGCTGATTAACGTAAGGGTTAGCTTGATGATGAATTGGAACATGGTGCTGTTGATGAGCACCCATAATCATGTTGTTGTGGTTTTGAATAGTGGACGAGTTGTGTTGTAATCCACCCTGCATTCCACCTCCGGTGGATGAAACGGGGAGATGTGACAAATTCTGGAAATAGTTTGGTTGTCCATTAGAATTGATGGATTGTGTTGATATTTGCTTCCCCGGACCAGAAGTAGAAACGGGTGCATTTGGCGTTGTCGACCCTTCACTGCTGTCGCACATTTTGAAGCCGTTAGAGCTCATTCCAACGCTTAGCTATGTTTCACTTTTCCACCTTAATGATAGAAATGTGGTGGTAGGGAGCGAGCACGTTCTTGAAGTTGAAATTGGTGACGGGCATGTAAGGACTTAGCTAAGTGCTGGTGGAGTGCTTTATTGGCGCGAGTTAAAGTAGATCTGATTGCTATTTTTTTAAGGCTCTTGGAGATTTCAACATGAGGAACTCTTCTCACAAGTCGTTGTTAATGACTGAGAAAAGCATGCTTCTTTTCAAAAAGAGTGAAGGCTTCACCGGGAAGAAAATTAGCCTAATTTGTGAAATATTCTGAACTTGGTATTTATGCAAAATGTAGATTCCTTACATTCCCGTCCCTTCTGAAATTATCCATCAAACAAAAAACATCTTGACTAAGCAAACAGAACATAAAATACATGAATGCCTTTATATTTTTTCAGTCAATCCCTTCTTGGTCATATCCGTGCTGGAATAATTCAAAAGAATAACTGTCGAATAGCCGTTTTATCAAGTTGAAGACAACATTTTTCATTCGGTTTACAGAAAACTATTGCGTGTCCGCACTACCGGTGTGGTAGTCTTTAGATCGTGCTAAGTTGTATTCAAACCATGCTTTTGGGTTTTCACCTTCTTTATACTCGGCTGGATTTTTCGTATTTGGATAAACCTTAATGTGGTTAAGATGACTGTCTGGCTAAAATTTCGTTGACTAGCAGAAATTTGCCTACCTTAAATTTGAATACCATACAACCATCTCATGTCTCCTACTTCACAAATGAGATCACGCTTGTTGAAAAAAAAACTCTTTCAATTAAATTAGTTTTGCTTGTATTTCATAGCCATTTCCCTATTTATGCATATTAGTATGAACTCTGTGAAAAACGGTTTTACCTCTTCTCTCACAACCAATAATTTCTCTTTTCTTTTGAAAAAAAGATATACGTTTTAGCTTGGTCTTCTGTGTTGCATTGTAGAACGGTGAACATTAACATTGTATAAAGCTGTGGAAGAACAAATCGTCCTGAAAACGTTCAAGCACAAGAAAGTAATGTCCTTCCATTTGATAATTGAATCCAGTATTCAATATATATCTACCTAATGCAACTAACCTCTTCTTATCGTGTATGTACTTAGGTTTGGTTTCTATCGTATTCCAACAATCCTTATCACTTTTCAACTAGGCAGAAATCCACATTCCCATACGCTATCCACATACTGCAGCCTCGAATCCAGGTTATGCAGGTACAAACATGTTTGTGTATGAATTTGTATAGATTCTTATCTCATACCTTGATCTTTCAATATGTTATCACATCGGAGTTCCTTTTCCATTACTCAGTTTTTGTAGCACATTTTATATTTTTAGAAGATGCAAACAAGCAATAAACTCATGACAATGCTCTGGGATTATAAATTATCACATCATGCGGATGCAAACGGAACGGCGGATGTTTGCTCCAGTCAATAATGAGACAGTAACACAATGCGTTGTACGTAGAAAATCAACAAAACATATTTTCTTTAATTTCATCATTTCTGATTAACTTTTTGCAAGAGCTTTCCTTGATAGCCGAGTTTTGGTCAACGAAATGAGAATAAACTCAACGTTTGTCAAGCATATAGTCGCAAAATGAATTTATGTGACTAACAAAATGTATGTTCTGCTTTTATAGCCCTATGCTTGCTATGTGTTGCATATATGTCTTTCATTTTCATCTGCATCACCACAAAATGCAAACGGTCTGTGTCGAAGGTAGGATCAGAAATAGCTCATTAGATTATATTTGGATACGTGTTAATTTCACAAAAATGGCATATGACAAAAGCCCACAATGATGCTGACATGAAATAAAGAAAACACTCACGAAATTGAAATCAGAAGCGTATTGTTATTTTCCTTTCATATTTTCGTCTTAGATTTCGATTAAAAAGGATCGGTTTATTTTTCATTCTCCAACTGACGGTTAGATATTCGGTGACGATGTGTTATTCGCATAGTTATGGCATACAGATGACAGAGTAATAATATTAGGATTACAACGAACGTATTTTTTCACAACATGCATAATTCACGTAGTTCTTAATCTCCGCATGCCGCATACAATGTTGCACACTGTAGTTACGTATTAATCTAGCTGAAACCTAGTTTTTAGTTACATTTATTAGATTGTATTTTAGTTTACACAGTGCTCCATCAAATTGTTTGTTAATAAAATTCACATATACACACTAGTGAATCTCTGGAACAGCTAATTGATTAGTTTTGTTTAATATGAAGGGACAAACATCTCATTAGGGTAAAGTGTTTGTGCAATAATTTTTTGAGAGAGTGCAGAGATAATGGTGATGGTGACATTTGTTCAAATTTTATAACAAAAATTTTGTGTTTGCGCGCATCATCATTCATGTGCTTCTAACGTTTTATGCGGATTTTCGTAGAATCAGGGTCCATGATTGAGCAATGCTTGATAGGGCGGTAATTGTCAACAATAAGTTTCCATTAAAAAATCATAACACATTTATTGTATTATATCTTACGAGTCTAGAATGTAATGGTTCTGCTGGCTATAGTATATATTAGTGTTTTTAGTGTCAAATGACATTTTTTCAGTTTTTTTCGAACAGTTATACACGAAATACGAAGCTGACTGATGATGAAAACATGATACCATGAATAAAACGTAGCACCGTCGTGCTTATCATTAATAGTGAATCCCTTGGAAAGGACATGTTGTGTAAACAAAATTAGGCCACAAAAAATAACAATGCATTATTATAACAGTAGTAACATTAATATTATTATTATTATTATCATCTAACATTTAAAATTTCCATAGAAAGTCATGATGATTTTACATTGTAATATGCAAACTTAACTTCTCTTGACGTGTAAAAACAATACCTGTACGAACAAACCATAAACCTGGTAAATAGTTTGATTGGCTACCACACTATCTTACTGTTAGTTCGGGACACATTCTGAGTTAGTGGTGGTAGTGGAGGTAAGTTGTTGTAGTTAACAAAATCAAGTTGTGTAAATTGTTGGACGCTAAGAGTTGGACTGGAATAGGTTGCAACTACACCATATACCCATATATTTATAAAGTGTACCATAACTGTGGATCTGATGGTATTAAAAATATATAGAAAAAAACTCAAAGTACTCAAGGCATATGGGATTTTGTGTGTCTGTGTGTTAAGTCGTCCATTCTAAGGTATTGAATTTGACAACAAACTTCTCACGTTACATGACAAACAACAAGAAAGTCAGTAGTGGAAATTTGTTTTACCTTTTATTTACTTGGTTATAGGCTAACAGTACCTTCCAAAAACCACAGGAGAGAAACACGTTCAATGAACTGTTGTGTTAAGTGAGAGTGGTTGTTTACAATATTAAAAAGGGTAAGTTCTAGTTGTAACGGTGATATTTAATGATTGTTATGTTATTTCTAAATACAACACATGGATGTATGATTGTATTTATATACTGTATGAGTAGTGTAGTATTACATGAAATCACTAATTATAAGAGTAATACGTAACGTACACGTAAGATTATACGGACATATGAGGTTCTAGTCTATACCACTAATTCATTAAAAGGAGCAGTCTATTTCCTGTTTGGGCTACGGATTACATGTTTAGTAATATAGTGTAGCATCACAATCGCAAGACTCAGAGTTTTTTCGTTCTATATAAAATGACTTTGTTAACGTAAATTTTTTTAAAAAGTTATCATTTAAAGTTACAATGTAATAAAACAGTACGACGATGAATAGTACGATAATATTTTTTTTAAGTTTAGTATTATTTTTATGTATGTAGTGTATTTCAAGATATGACGAGAATTTACATTCACCATGTGATAATTTTTATTGAGAGTAATTTTTCCAGTGCTGAGAAATCAACACGTACGTACGTTGCGTAATGTCAATCTTGGCATTCATTTATAAAATCACACTATGTCTTTTATCGGATCCATGACTTTCTTGACCTTTAGCGTTGGTTGCACCTGTCCTGGAACCCGGGTCTTTGGTAAGCTGAATCCAAGAGATGGTAAAAATACTAGCAGCTGAAACAGTTAATTGCGTGCAAACAAATTAGTTCAGCTCTATTTTTCTTGGAATGGGGGAAGGCAGGTGCAAACATTGGAAATAATGAAATTAGAGGAAATGTCAAATAACTTACTGTCTGGTAATCGCATAGCAGCCGTCCAAAACTTTCTTAAATATGAGTGTTGCATTGCTTCTTGAGCTGAGAGTCTACTTCTGGCATCATACTGCAATAGAGTGGAAAGATTGTTGAAGGACATGTCATTTATGTAGCTTTACCGTAAGAGCTGTAGTAAGTTGTGGAATTAGCTGACCTTTAAAAAATTGGCAAGCAAATCGATCCCTTCTGTATCCAAGCGTGGAGCCCGAGTTACTAATTGTTCTGGAGCTCGTTGGTCAAATTTATAGGCTAAAAATTCCTCGTTTGACGATATATTTGGCCAAGTCTCATCGGTTGGAATACCAAGTGTTCGGAAAATAAGTCTCAGTTGATCCTCAACTGTTGAGCCGGGGAATAATGGACGGCCACTGGCCATTTCACAAAAAATACATCCAACGCCCCTAAAACACAAGGTTGCACATAATAAAACATATGGTTGCAGCCATAAAAATGAAATTGTATCTGAAAAACGTTCCAACAGCCTCATACCACATGTCAATTGGAGTGGAATATTCAGTGGAACCTAGGAGCACGTCGGGTGGTCTGTACCACAAGGTGACAACTTCATTTGAATAAGTCTTTGTAGGAACGGATTTGGCACGAGCAAGACCAAAGTCAGCAAGCTACGGATGGCCAAATGTTACAGCGGAATTGTTAGAATACTAATGAAACTTACTTATTTAGCATGTGCATACAAACGAGCAATGTAGGTTACCTTCAACTCGCCACGGTCGTTGATTAGAAGATTTTGCGGTTTTAAATCTCTATGTAAGATTCTCCGTTTATGGCAGTATGCGAGACCTCTCAGTAGTTGGAACAGGAAAAGCTATAATAACAAAGACAATCAATGAACAAATGAATATGGGTTGGTGGAGGGCAGCTAATTAAATTTAATCCTGAAGGATATACTCATTAAAATTTGTTATCCACCAGTTTATTTTTACCTTAACATTATTGATGCTCAGCACTCCACCACAGCTGTCCATATACTGCTTAAGATCTCTGTCCAAATACTCAAAGACGAGCGTCAGAGATTTTTCCGTATGAACAATATCATGTAAAGTAACTACAAAAAGAGTTGAGAGGGGCCGGATATTTTCATTAATTTTAATTAGTCTGGAATAACGCTGTAATGTAAGAATGGTTCAAAGAACGTAGCGTAATTGATAATTACCAATATTGGCATGCCGTAGCTCTTTTAGTAAAGAGACTTCTCTAATTGCAGTACATGGAGCACCTTCCTCATGTTCCAGCCTAATTTCCTTCAGTGCAACCAAACTCTCGGTAAGGCGCGATCGGCCTTTGAACACAGTAGCGTACGTTCCCTGTAACCAATTAATCAAGCTTGGAATCATCCAAAGTATGTCATATTAAAGCCAGGTAGGCGGAAAACCGCACATCCGTTGCAAAACTAATAAGCAGCATCGCGAAATAGGAGACGAGAAAAATGATGTCAAAGAGAAATACTAATAGAAATAATGGTTTGTTCATACCTCTCCCAATTTGTCAAGCTTCACATAAGTTTCGCTTCTCCCGAAACCTATTTCCGAAAGACTTTGTCTTCGAGATGCTCGCGTCAACGGTGCCTCCACGACTGCTGCATTTGAAGCTGATGCCTGCTTAGCTAAAAACGATTCGGGTATGTGTAGATCAGCGGGCAACGAGAGACGTTTGCTTATATCCTGAGATAAGTCAACCTAAGGAGGGTAGAGGAAGGGGAGAACGGAGAAAGTTATAAATTTAAAAAATGCATTACAAAACCGTAATCTTGTTTTGCTCCCATTTCCGCTCTCCTACGAATCATCTCTTCATGAATATTATATGACTTGCCTCCGAATGACGTCTGGAATTCTTTGGACGCAAAGTTACACCATAAGAAACATCCAATGGAGGACGGACTCGGGCAGGAGATGTGAGTCGTCCGAGGCAGCGGAAGCTTCTTCTGATTCGCCATCAGACCCTATTCTAGGATGCTCAGCGACTGGGGCTACACTCCATTAAATATATTAAGAATTATTATAACGTAACGATGCTAAAAATATGAAATAAACCTACATTTTTCCTACAGTCCCATTTCGTTCTATATTTTAGATTATGAAAGGCAAACTCAAAGACTCATTTATGGAGACCAGCTAACAACTATTTCTATGATCAAATTAAAATTTTCCACGCACAAACTTCTCCGTGTAAAAAACAAGTTAATTAAATTAATGAACAAAAGGAATGAAATTGAAGCGACTGCATGCTTAATATATATTGGATTAAATAAATTACCCAATGTTGGGAATGTCGTGCTCCTACAAAAACCTGACACATCATTAGTTGCCATTGTACTACTGCGAGGAACACCATTTCGACCAGATTTCCGAGTGCGTCGTCGATGACCTATTTTCAATGACAGTGAAGATAGCCACGAGTTTAAGGAGTCAAGACGAGATACCATTGTCTCTCTCGCTGACAAAACTCTAAACTAAAAGATTCTTAACAGAAGCTGAAACTGGAATGGAGAATACTTTTAATGTACTCAGTATGAACTATGTACAGCAATACTGTTGGGATGTACAAAGACAAGACAGTTTTCTACAATACTTATGCACTTCTGCTTGGTTTCTTGGCTACTACAAGCAATGAGAAAACTGATTCACAGGTCCACCAAAAATTTCCAAACATTCATGCTGAGACTCTATTGCGTGTTCAAATATGTAATCACGATACACTCGAAATGGCAATGCTGAAAGCGCAACACAAAACATTTACTCCGGTCGGTGGTGTAGGCTGTATTTATCTCACTATTTGATCATCATTTGGTCACGGTTTACTTTTCTTCAAAAAGTTATTGGAGAACTTTAAGTTGAAGTTCACATTGAAATGCACCGTCAAACCCAAACCTAACGTGGTGTAACGTGCAATGATAGTAGCTGAAGCCGAGGAGAGACATGCTTTTAACCACCATTAGTCACAATACGAACTTGGAGAAGATGGTTAATGGATGTGCATGAGTTAAGTCAGGAGTGAATCTTGGCCATCATTGCACTAACTTTGAGTAGTTATGCATAGTTTTTTTTTCAATTGCATTCTCAGTCAACTGTTTTCTTTTTAGTTCAGCTGGTTGACAGTCACGATAGGATGATATTTACAAGTAAAATTAATACTTGCTCCGTGTAACTAATTCTATGAGTATCAATCAGAATTAATGAACAGGTAGCTCTATGCTAGACTCTATGTGGCTAAATTTTCCACGCACAGAAAACTCATCCGAGGAGTATCCAGTAAGGACACATACATCGTAACATTAATGTTGTATGTGGCGTGTTGTGTTATGTCTTGTGTTCTCTCATGTGGCTATCAGACGAGAAGAGATTCACTAATGAGATGTGTAGTCAATGGACCCAAGAAACAGAACTTTTTGAATGCGCTATAAAGTGCATAATTTATAAGTATTTTAAAGGTTGAGCTCTTGATAGAAGAAAGTGAGTTGAGTTGAGACAACACGAGAGTAGCTGAGATGATCTTGTTTTTTTTTTCAAAATCACATGGCTAATTGATGCTGCATTTGGTCATTGCTCTATTATGTCATCAGCTCGTAACTAAAACCCCACTTCTACTAGTCCGTTCTGCTAGTCAGCCTTAGAGGCTCTTCTCCACTGAAAGAAAAACCCTTTTGACGTTAATTAGCACAGCGTTTTCTTTTCACGCGATTAGCACAGTTTTGAACTGATCTATGATCTGTTCCTTCTTTTTCTTACTCACAATTGAAGCTCATGATAAATTTTATAAATTGATGTTGACATTGACTTGAATCACGTCATTCCAACTAAATTGAAATCTTGCTTGCGTAGCGATACTGATGCGAGAATATCTAAAACTAGGTTGGATTGGAATCCGTTGAAGTGTTGTGTGTGGTGGCGATGCTAATTGATGATGAATGAATGTATTTATTGCAGGAAAAAATCATTGGTTCGCTTCAGCATTCACACAAAGGCCTACACAATTTGACTTTTGGTCCATATCATCTGAGAGTAGTATAAATTAGCTATGTATAACAACTCCTACGATCTCATGTTGTGTTGGCGTTGGGCTTATTGCCCCTCTGTTACAAAAACTAGTACTGGCTCACTGACGAATTATAAACTGAGTTGTAATGTCTGGAATGAGAGTTAGTATCAGCCTTTTATTGAATTTGTTTTTGTAGTCCGAAAAAAGTCAATCCGTAATATCAGCCATTTTGTGAGGGAAGATGATGGTGATGATCAGGAAGAAGAGTGAGAGAGGGAGAGCGAGAGAGAGTTCACTAAACGAGGTTACACAATGGATATTTTGGATTGTGTGAGTTGAGTTGGTTTGGTGTGTATGAAGCTCAGAGAGATATAAAATGCAGCTTCCGTACAGAGATAGTAGGAGGCTAGAGATTCTTCTCCGAGAAAGTGATACACTGCTGCTAAATATTGGTAGCAATAGCAAGTGGGCTGAGGACCAGCAGCATTAGAACGATGGAAAAAGTATCAGGATCATCAGCAACAGCAGAAGAGCAGTAAAATGTTCCTTTCACTTCTTTGCCGCACTACTCACTCTTCAATTCTCTGTTCGTTCTGTCTCCTTTTATTTTCCCTGCTCCGAGCTCCCTTTCCACACAATGTGTGAGGATACCTATTCCAAATCCAATGCATGCCTTGCGCCTTTTCCCTACTTCACTAGCTCATGTCCGTGTGTGTGCACTTGCTTTAAACTGTATTACAATTTGCGACAAGGTTATTTTATATGGGTTGCAAGTAACTAGCTTCCTATCCACCAACTTTCTTTCTGTCTACCTATTTCAACCAAAATGTGCTGTATAGATACGTTATGTATGTATATATGTGTGTATTCTAACACAATCAGTAGGAGTCAAGCAGACCATACAACTGTCCTGCAACAATCAGTCCACCAACCAAATCAACAAAAGCCAGAGCTTAAGTATAATAATAATATGAACATCTCAAGGTTTCTCTTCCTTACGAAACAAGCCCTGTATAAACATGCTATTTTCACTTTTGGAAAGGCTGTATGTGTGTGTGCATATAAGCAAGCACGCCAGCTAAGCTAAAGTTACGAGTTGTTGTTGCTACTATTTTACGTGATACACTTTCAGTAGTGCTGGCTGAACTGTGGTGAAAGTACACCCGAACGTTTGCTTTTGACTGAACTGGAAAAGTAATATACATAGAAATATAATGGAGCTCTATAGGTATATGTATGTTATACAAGCGTATATTATGGTTGCTCTGCTCTGCTCCAACAAGAGCACCGCATTGAAAAGCTTTTTGGAGAAAGAGAATTGAAGAAGCGGCAATACTCTTATGAACGAGTTTTGGAGAAGGTTTAATGCTATTAAGCATTCTACTGGTTCTTCACCAATGCGTTTTGTACATGTGCATAAGTGGCTTGTTTCTATGTGATATAGGTATATGTTTCCATACTCACAAATTTTTCCTCGTGTACCGTCCCAATTGCAAAAAAATGGAAAAGAATACGAAACCGAATGGAGAAATAAGATCTCCACATCTTTCTAACCCATCTTGTCCAACGTGGCGTATAAAATGTGCCAGATTTCCATCCATATACAGACATTTGGCTAAAAACGTTTAAGTTTTATCTGCACATTGTGCGCTCATGCATATATGTATATGCACTAGACGAGCATTCCATTTTTTCAGTCATTTTCATAGTTTCCTTTTTAGCTTTTATAACACTCAATCCATTTATGGGGTTGTATTGTAAATTGGGTGATGGAAACAACATTTTTCTGCGAAAAAAAATGTGAAAGAAGGCCATGATGGGAACACACGCAAACTTCCATGCAAACGTTATATTATGAATGCATATGAACATCAACTTCATGCAATTACAGCATGTACTTTTTACGTTCTCACAGATGAATATACAAGTCATAACACGCATTATCAGATACTATACTAAAAAAGTCATCATCCAGGTGATCCACATATGTGGTGTGAATTCTAATATAATTCTCTGCAGAGTAGCTATTGTTATGCACGATTTGATATCCCCAAGTATTTTTCCCACTTCTTGAGCAGATAACTCCCATTGTTCCCTCCGACCTGTCACAATCAGACCATGGAGGAGGCAAGGAAAAAAGCAATAGCTCCAAGAAAAATAGGAGCCTGGGCTGACACTAACATCCCCATAATATTTCAACGCTTAACCAACTACCTCCTCTTTTTGCTGCTCCGTTTCAATGGGATTTTTTTTATTTGGTGTTAAAAATGCTAATCTGGAATAATTTTGGAGCACACATGCAGACTTGTGTTTACTACATTAGTGCATGTACATTTTCTTTGCCCGAGAAGTTGGGAAGAGAACCTAACAAAACATATCAGTTTAGTGCTATTACATAAGTTTCACTTTTAAACTTGGACTGAAGTCTAAAAAAATCCGTAGAGATGGAAAAGAGGAGTAGCATTATAAACTCGATAGATACAAACATTTCTGGAGGAGTGGAGCGCAGTCTCATAGCGAATTCATTGATCCCTCGCTCTAGTTGATTCCCGGTGTATGTACATTTATATATGTATGTGCCTATATGTAAGCATTGTATGCTATTATACTTTAAAACCTTGATGTTCAAGTGCAGATCAGTTCCCATCATACTAAATATGTATGTGACTGGTTTCAAGGGATATGGATGTTGTTTGCGTCTTTCTGTTCACGCTTTCCGTACATTCTGTATGGATCGCAAACAGCATCATGACAACAAAACTTGCTCTCTCTCCTAGAATAATGTACTGCTTGGCTGAGTTCACGTCGCAGTAAATAATATTCTATTATTAACGATCGCTCTCATATAGATTTTTTATATTATCACATCCAGCAACATACACAAGCTCAGTGCTAGCCACCCAAGTAAAACTCACATTCTTCAAAAAGTTGTCATTGCCCATGGAGCACTAGGTTGCCTTGTCTTGTTAGCTGGTAATCAAACTTAAACTTTATTTCCCTGGTACTAGGAACAAAGAACAAAGTTCTGGCTCAGTGAGAGAAAAAGGCTATTACACAACAAGAGTAATAACTGCATGGAAAGGAAATAATTGACGTTGACTGACAAATTAGGTCGTTTTTCTACCCATACATCATATACATTACCATTTATAGATGTTTCGTGCCATGCCAAAAACCATTTCCCAAAGCGCTTGCTAAAAGGTGAAACGTCATTCCGAATACACACGTTGTTAAAACCGACAGTTGGTATTAGTAATGTAGTGAAGTATGGAAACATAAGCTGCTGGGTCTCCAATCCCCACTGTTCCAAACAAATTATAGGAGCATAAAGAAACATCCTTTGGAAGCTTACTGGTTTTGCACTAGTTAGTGAACTTGTTTCTTGCGTAATAATTAGTATGTACATTTCTCATCTCCTGTTTCATAGAGTGCCATTTTATCCTTATTAAATCTGCCAAACTGAGCATGCCACACTTGTGCAGCTTGGTTGGTGTTTGTTGTTTGGAGAGGTTGTTTGAGCGTGCAAAAAGTTAGATGCAACTGGTCTCCAATTATTTCGTTCTTACGCCTATACCTTCTTAACCTATTGTTTTGCATGACTCACTCACCTGGACGGCAGCCTGGCTCTGAGACTCTGGAATTCGCAAGTGAAAATTTTCTACCATAGTTATTTAGGAAGTTAGATTTGGAATGAGTTCGGCCCCCTAGGAATATGAAAGGGAGAACACAATCAAATTGAAATCTGTATGGGAAGGATCCATTTAAAATGGATAATGGATTTAGATAAGCTCATTCTTTCTAAAATACAAAGATATATGCCAACTCACCATTTTCTCGAGGCTCTCCATTGTCAGTTATAGTTAGAAACTGGCGATTTCCATCCTCATCAATTGTAAGATGCTCTGCAAGCTCTGACAATGATCCATCCACTGTGAACCGAAATGTGTGGGACAGTCGTCGGCGAATTTTTTTCAGACTCATCTTTTCGTTTTAAAGGCACTTGCGAAAAATTGCGAAAGTTTTTTTTCTTTGTCGACAAGATGTGTTTATGATGAGATCCACAGAGTTAATTTCATGGAATTCTATATATTCCGTTGCAAATAGTTTTGCTGATTATTGAGATGTGACGTAATGGAAAAGTATGTAATTGTCTGCTCCTACTACTCTTAAGTGGTACATTAAGTCTTTGGTATTCCAATTCTCGCCGTGGAATTGTAGGTAAGCCTTATCTATCAAAATCATATCAAGAAAAGAGAGATACGTAAGTGATACAAAAACTAGAAAAACAAAACAATTTCATATTCGGACAAGCTTCTTAATATCAAAACAACTTCTTAACCTAAACTCAGATTCCCCCTTTTTATCAACTTTTTTTGCCAACTTCATACATATGTAAATGAAACAGGGAAAATATGGCAAACTACGCAAGAGAGATATGCACTGGTGTGGAAGACGGAAAGGTAGTTTCAAAGTTCCGTAAAGCAACAAGCTAGTTTGTAAATTGTAATTGCAAGTCGGAGTTTAAGGGGTGTCTACGTGGCACGTTCTATGACTTACGTGTCACAAATATTGTTAGAGTTACAAATTATGTTAAACACGGTTTAACTGATTTACAATCTACTCAGAACTGACGATGAGTACAGGGTATAGATATGCACTGCATTTGAAATTGAGTGAAAGACGAATGAGCACAATTCAATAAAATCGACACACTTTTCCACAAAGCAGCACAATCGAATTCAGCCGTAATTTTATGTTCATGATATTTTATCGCAGTGTCGACTCCAATAAGGTATTGTTCTCAATTAATTCCTCGTAATTTTGCATAAAAATAAATTCATGAGCAACTATCAATTTTTAGCAATGGCCACCCCCTTGTTTACCTTGAATACCTTCTTCATTGATTCCCAACATAATATTATGCCTTAGAGCGTTATTCAATTGTATACAATTATATAACATGAATTAAAGCATGAATATATAGTATTAACGATAATGCAAGAAATTTGACATAAAAAGTTGTTGATTGTTTTTATAGCCGTTGCTCATCATAGCCTTGAATTTAAAATTATAATAATTCCTGCTTGCTCCGATTCAGCACCCTGTCCTGTCTAATGACATGTTTTAAAAGTTGCCTTTGACTTGACTTGACGGTAAAGACATTATATTGATGACACAGTGGTTAGGTGAGGCTGCAGAGCTAATGGAAAGCATTATATTGCTGGAAGACTAGATTTATTCGCATTTACTTACCCAAATTAAAAAGCCTGCAGAGCAAGAGAAACGAGAGTTATCAGCTAGTTGAAGTGTTCAAGAAGATACAAGTAATAGTATTATTATTATGTAAGCCAGAATTCGAATGCTTGAAGGAATGATTGTAATTATAGAATATATAGCAAAGCAGTTGACATAAAATGACTTCTTTATTAGTAGTTTCCAGTACAATTAAAATACAACAGCAATTTGCGTAACAGTAAGAAAGATTATCCCAAAAAATCCCAACTCGTGGCAGCAAATAAGCTTAGCATTAAAAAAACCATCATCATACGTTATATGATATGATTTTTTTTCTATAATTGTATTCTATAACAACGTCAAATGTGAATACATAACTTTGACGAATCGCATAACTAACAAAATTATTAGAAACGAAATGGGCCAGTTGTTTATGAAATTCAGCTGTGTTATTAAATAAACATAAAGTTAGTGATAGCAATGATATAAGACAGGATCAGATTATGCACGCTTAAGCTATTTTTGTAAAGTGATTGAAAGAATGGTGTATGATGTAAACACCTGCGGCTAAAAGTTGATTATGGGTGCAAATTTAATGGTATAAAGTGTATGATATACTTTTTTCAGCGATGATCCTCCTTCCACTTTCGCAGACAATTTCTCAGCATATAAAACTCATTGTTGCAAAAGTATCACAACTCCTTAGTTGGAGCAGAATTATATTTCTTTATCCAGCGGTTGTAAGCCACATATTATTTTTTTAAACCCGAGTTAAAGACAGCCAACAGTCTTATAAGTGAAGTGAGAAACGATGGTATTCCAAATAATTAAAAAATTGCTGGGCTCGTTTCGTAAACCATGTGAAAAAAACGGCTTCTATTGATGATTGGTGAGACGAGTCGGTGAATTGAAAGACGATGATATCTGCAATAATTCAAAGTACAAATTAGATAAATTTCTCACAAATTTGCGCAACTTTAACAATAGATATGTGCGAGCTTGAAGCAAAAATTTAATTACATCGGAACAGAACCAAATATCTTTTAACCCCGAAGACCGCACCACACTATATTCTAGTTAAGTAGACTGACGTTTGAGCAGATCACACTGGAACTCTCGAAAGTAAGTAAGTTATCACAATCCGGAATTGGGAATATAGATCTTTATATCTTGTGTACACAAGAAAAGTGAGGAAATGTGGCAGTAATGTTGCTGCTTCAGCAAATTATTCCTTCATCTCATGTACCAAGGTAAATGACGGAAGTTTGCAAAAGATATAAGAGTACAAAACACACACACCACGGCACATGTTGAAAACCCAAGTTTACTCACGAGCAACCGCTAGGTCTTTCTGTCACACAATTTTCCCCTTTGACTTGCTGCTGTCTGTTGACAACGGTTAACAAAACTATCACCCATGGTTTACCAGCGTAATCCTATCTTGTATCTTGGGTTGTTAAGTCATGTATCATCACTAGTTCCAATCCAACGCAACACACTCACAGCGTCAGTTTACCTCTCTGTCTCTGTGTCAAGAAAATGGGCTTATGAAAGCGCATTAAAGCAATCATCTCGTTACTCTCTGCTACACAGATCAGATCAGGGAGCAAAGGAAGGAGTACGCGAGGCATTGATCGCTTTCGTTTGATATCAACCCCGTCGTCAACCAACTGGCTTCTCGTTGACGATTTCATGTATTCATATAGCACTCACTTGGATGATAACACCTCGCTACTCTCAACCACAACGTCAATGCGAGTACTCTCCTCATAGTTAAATATTATCGGTATATTAATCTTTTCGCTTCCTTCATGACGATGCGTTCATCATATTATCATCGTCGTCACCCACTCTACATATATTTAGCATGCGGTTGGCATTCGAGTCACAAATAATTCAATCCAATGAAAGCTATAAAGGTACCCTTTATATAAATTATTTAAAGTGTTTATGACATGAGGCAGAGCTCAACCATTGACTTGACATGATGCGAGAGAGAGATGAAAAGAAGGTTTTTAATGCATGACATTAAATAGTCACTCTGAGTTTATTACCACACGTACTCTTTCAAGAATTGAGACAAAAGAAACTGAAATAAGTTGATAGCAACAACGCCTCGTTATATTTTTAGTAAAAGTCTCCCATCATCATCATCATGATCCCCATTATTCTGCATCCATGATGAGTATTGACGTGTGAGTATAGTTAACTCTTCATGAACAGACAATTGAGATAAAGACAAGTCGGATACCTGTGTTAAAAATAGAAGCGCTTGAGCCTCATTTGGTCTTTTATCTTAACAATCGTAAATGCGAGAATAGCATGAGCAACAAACCAATAAACTGGTTAAAATCCCGTGGTGGTGGTTAACAGGGTTTAATGAAGGTAATAACTAACTGAATGTGCTGTATCCAGGTGTATCCACGTCAGGCATCGCATTATCAGCTCATCAAGTAATGCATCAGCATTGATAAAAAATCTGGAATCTTGAGTGACAGACAACTGCACATTACATTTCCAGTAATAAACTTCCGAATAAGCAATCAGCCAACATGAGTTTGACGGATGTTTGCTGATTTACAACAATACTGCCCCACCGCACCTTCTTTATCTGATCGTAAATAATTCACCTGTTAATTAACTTTAATGCGAAGGCAATGATGTCAGTCTCGGTGGTACGGTTAACTAACTTGATGATTGCGAGCGGATTTATAGCTACCCCTTTCTTTAACTGCCTGCTCCAATTTCTTTGATGCTACAATTTATGAAGCCATTGGCTTTGACAATGCAACAACCTCGATGCAATGCCAATCATAGGGAAATATATGATGCACATTAAAATCAATATGTGTGCGTACTACAAAGTGTACCTAACCTACTTACCAATAGATGCGATGCAATGACGCTATTTCACGTGTTTGTGCTCGGTAAGACGTAGTAGGTGATTGATTTACAACCAGGAAGCTTTTTGTTTTACCTTACAAATGATGAGTCATAGCGGACCAATCTAAACCCAACTGCTAAAAAATAGTTTGCACTTATTCCGAACACAATTCTGACTCAAGAAAAAAAACTGTCAGTGTTTACTGAGTTGTAATTCTTGGTACAGTTGAGACCCTCTAAGATAACATGGGAGCCAAACCGTCATATCAAAATCAAATACTGCACCGTCACCAGGAAAAAATAGTGCACAAAAACTCCTGTCTGTTAAAACAAAGTATGACCTATGGCAATTGCGGAAAAAAACATCAGTGAAAAACGTTAATTCATGCACATATATTATATTTCATGTTACATCCCTAATTTTTGCACTACTGCTACGGTTTTTGGCGTGATGTGTAGTTAATTAATTGCATCACTACGACTTATGTTGGTGATTAGTTGTTGTTTATATTGGATATAACACATACCTACAAAAGCTTGTATTATCGCCATAACACATTGCTTAACCTACATGAAGTGTGTGTAGTGTGGAATGGAAGTATTTTTTCAATGACAACACTCAACGCTAGAACTACATTATGTATGTTTACTACTGATTGCCTCGTTGTGCGTTACTTACATGTTTAATGTTTGTGGTTTTTCTCTCACTGACATAATGTTATCATTTTAAAGTTGAGCATTTCCACAAGCCTACTTCCATTAAGGAAAGAGTATGTAACATAAATACACACAAATGTTGATGATTGTGAGTTGGATTTGGGTATTAGCTTAAAACCTCTTATTGAAGCCCAGTTTTTCCTCCAAAGTTTGCATGTGATACATTCACTGTCGATTTCAATTGTAATTTTTTTCGTTTCATTCTCCGTCTTTTCTTTAATGAATGGATTATTCATGAATTATCTAACGTGATGCAATAGTCCTACTATATCAACTATTGCGTATTCAGAAACAATATCGTATTTTCAAGGGCACAACATGTATGTATGTTATGGCGGTCGAAGCGTGCTGACGTTAATAGGTTCCTTCAACACAACACAAACAATTTGAGTTTTCTTCAGAACAATTTTATAAATTTTACAGGGAACTAACATACATACATAAGTTTTTGTACATTCTTTTTGTATACGACTTTGGTTTTGTTACGTAAGGTGCAAGCTGTTATTTATGAATATCATATCGATTAAGAAAAATGAATTCCGTTCTCACCTGCGTGTATACTGAGTTAGGAAGTATAACGGAGTCCGGCTTTTTTGTGTTGGAATATAATTGCAGAGTGGTTTTGTAATCTTTGCACTTTGGAAGAAGTGGATGTGGATTTATCGATGCAATAAAAGTATGAAGCGAGACGAGCAGAGAACTACTTGTGGAGTGGGTGATGGAGTATTTATTTGCTTGTCACTAGTTCCATGTATTTCGTTGTAGTTGATGTAATGTCGGAGTTGAAGAGTTGTCACACATGTATAGAAAAACAAAAACAGTCAAGTCCTTCTTGAACTCATCAGTCGAACCAAAGGACGGAATTGTAGTGGAAGTAGTTGAGTTGGAAATGAAAGACACAAAACTACCACAGCTGCCGACGATTAAAGCCTATTAAATAAACAATAGGGTAGTTGTGCTTCCATTTATTTTTTAGAATCCTTTTATTAGAGCAGTAGTCTGGTTGATTTGATTTGTTGGTTGGTGGGTGCGTTTACTTCAAAGTAATAAATTAAGGCACTTGAGATGATGCTCTTTTCTTATTCTCCTCTTATATTCTTCTTGAATACGCACGAAAAAGTCGTTCAGTCTTGAGTTTCAAAACGGGAGCAAAAAAATGTTACAAAAGAGCACGGTTTCGCTTACAAATTCATCTTTTAACAATTCTCATTTCAACCCTACACTGATTCAATGACAATTAGAAATTAACGTAGTGAATTAATTATGAAGCTGTGAAAGGAGACATGAGTGAGGAGAGCTACAAAACCGTAGGCTGTAGTTGGAACTTGTTTCCTACTTATTTGAATTAAATATTATCACAGAATTAATGATGTTATAAGGAAGGGAGCAACAAAAACTCAATTGTTTCTTAGTCATCAGACAATAAAAAAGAAAACCTCTTCTGTCACAAGAAACTGTCTAGCTCACAACATACTTTCTGTTTTACATGTATCGGATGCGGTTTGACAATAATTATAACAGCTTAACATTTTTTTTGCTTCGCTCAGTATATTGCATGAAGCCCATAACATGTCTGTAGGAAATGGCACAAATGATCATAAACTTATTTCCAACCGAACAAAATGCATAAATTGTCACTGCATCATTGCCTTGCAACCAATATACTGCATCAAAATAAAGGCAACGGGAATCTAAGCACAAAACAACAACAAACACAAAGGTTCAGTGATAGGGAACCGTGAACTAGCGAACCGGGGAAAAACGTACAAAAAGCCGAGAGACCGATGAAAAGGGTAGTTGGGTGGAATTTCGGTTTATTCCAGAGAGGACATAATAGAAATGCGAGGCACACTCTTCACTCACTCAGTCATCATCGGCGGAGCTGATGAGTGGTTGGAACAAATCAAGTGTTGAATTGTACCATTTCCATGCTACTTCCTTCTCCAATTCTATCACGACATCACTAAAAGGTTCCACGAATACTCGGGAGAGTCTTTGAAAACCTTTTGACCTTTGATTGGTGATAATGGGATTTAGCCGACTAAAATAGCACGGGAGCAGTCATCATCTCTCCAGCAATGTCAGTAGTCTAATTAACTAAAAGTTTTTTTCACACATCCTTTTCAAAGTTCAATGATGTGTCCTTTCTCTCTCTCTCTCTCTCAATTTGTATTATTGCCGATGTAAATGAACGGGAGGAATGAGACACTAACTTGACTGAAAGGGAAAATGGACAGGGATTAATTAGATTAATTTTTTTAAACAGGCAGCAGGCAAGAGGAAGTGAGTTTTCCCCCGATTTGGTCTACACCATTACTCCAAGTGGCAATGATGATGTTAATAACATATACATAAATTTTGTACACAAGGCTAGGATTTTGTCTAAGGATTTCTGCTTTACTTTACTCCTCTATATCATATATTAGATTAGTGTGTAGCATATTCGTACCCACTCTGCCACTATGTATTTATGGTTTTGCCTTTTGGTTTTTAGATTTTGGACATACATTAGCGATTCACCCGATTCACTTACACACAGAGTGAGCTAATGTTTTCCTCACTATATTACTTTAAGTTATGCATGTGGAGAATGCAATGCACCACACAGAGGAGAGCCTACGTAGGATATGAAAAGCAGTGCATGTAAAACGTGTATGAAATATGAACACACACATTACACCCTAACTACAATGATGTGATGTGTTTCTTACAATCTCATGCCTAAAACTTCTACCTTTCCTATATATATATATTTCACTCATCATCATCAATGCTTTTTGGTGAGGTTGTATGGTATTGGGGATGATGTTACCTTATGCCTGCAAATAGTCGGTAAGAGAATGCTGCTTAGGTTTAGTGGCTTGTATGTACTTAAGTGTTGTTGCATTGCACTGCTTCTCTATCATTGTCACGATGCATATTCCTATAATGTTCGGCAGTTGTGCTAGTGCAATAATGTAACACAATTTTTCCTTATTCCTCTTACCTACATATCTCTACTAATATTATGCTGAAAATGTTCGCTACAAGCACATTGCATTGATACCCTGAGAATGTACATTGTACATCATTTATTTTTCAAGTCTGCTAAATCTACCATGTCTACATTGCGTTGGCTGAAAAATCAGAGTGGCTTGAAGAAATGTAAAGAAGTAAATAAAAAAGGACGCACAGCATAATGCAACTCAAAGCATCCAACCAGGCAGCATTCATAGTACAGAATAGGCTCTCAGTCTTTTGCTATCTTCACAGCGAAGAGCATGATACTCAAACCAAACGACGTTTTCCTACCTCCCCACATTTGACTCTTTTCTTGTTTCTAGCTTCGAGGCAGGAGCAGATGATAATAATGAAGTTGAAGACGATGATGAAGATGATTGTTGAAGTACACACTCAGCTACATGTGTGCATGCACGGGGTTGTATTATTGCATGGAATATTTAAAAAGGCTAGAGAGAACAAGTAAGTGCCAACTGCCTTCTCACACTCACACACATAAACTTTGAGAGCATTGCATATAGACTACGGACATTGAATTTTGCTCGCAACTTTAGAGTCTGTGATGATGCCATGCCTTTTGATACCTTTAAAAACATTCACATTTTTCTGTTGTTGATCTTTTCATACCCATGCTTCGTCAACATGGCTCGTTTTTATGAGTTTGCTTTGGTTTTTAGTAGGTTCATCTTGCTTTTATCTCTCCCTCACTCATTTCTTGTTACCTTAAAATGCAGACTCAAGTTTCTTCTGCTTGTGTGTCTTGCAAAGTTTCTGTGGATGTATGACTATGCATATTGTATAAATAGCATACATTTACTTTCGTTTTGTATAAAGATGCTAGTAGTTAGTATAAACTATAGTCAGCCACCTCTTTGCAACGTACCTTGTCGCAGCTACGATTGGATTAGGGAAACAAGGTACTCGAAGGGAGATGACGGTGCTGGTCTGGTGGCGGATAACAACAACGCCAAATGCGGTGCAAACCCTCATTGCCATTCCTATGCCGCAATTTTACCTGAACGTAATATTGAAAATAGGGAATCCTCATATCTCCTCGCCAGAATAATGGTAAGCAGGGAAAAAAGGCTTTTAATCATTTGGAAGGCCACACATAATACGAAAAGCGTAACGACTAAAAGCAGACAGACATCTTCTGATGCTAGCATAACATACGGCCGGTTATTTACGAGAGGATTACATTTACGACAGTAAAAGCATTTTGAATAATAGATCATCAACGAACTGACAGAGTGACAAAGGTCTCAAGCTCATGCAAAATGCACATTGTTTGTGGGCCTAAATTTTTTCTAATACGAGTCCTTTATCACAACACATCTCCGTCTTTCACATTTTTCGATCAGCTCATGTTTGTGTTCATTTCTCCCAACGAAACTGTTTCTGTTTGTATACATGATTGTTTGTGTATACTATTAGGGATAGTTGGATGGCTGCAAGCATCCTATTGAGCTTGAATAAAAACCACACATCCAAAGAGCATGTGTGTACTTTGAAATAGAAAATTTTATTAGGAAGAAGATGCTCCACATCTCTGAATGCATTTTCATGATGCATGCGCATTACACTGCGGTTGGCGTTGGCACTACGAGTTTTGCAGTGCATTGCGCTGCATTAGTGTTGGTTTTTTATGAGGAAGCGTTAACCTCACCTTTTTCTTAAAGCCAATCTCATGATTTCATTACTGGTGGTGTGGCTTTTTCTTCCGTTGTACAAACCGCTGAGCTCAATTGCAGTTTAGTATGTTGCTGTTTTATGTTTGATCTTGCAGGGGAGGCTTAAATGCACCAGCACAATTTCTTGGTGAGTAAATCGGTTCGCTTTTTCTTGCTAAATAGATTATCTGAGGAGGAGGATGATAGTTTTGTTGTGGCGCTGTTTTTTATTGCATCCTTTTCTGTTTCATTTTCTTTTCTTCCTTCTTTCCACATTAAGACGAAATGGTTTATTACCGAATCGCCGCACAATTTAATTTCAAAGTATGATACCTATACACCCACACAAAAAATGAGGAATGAAAAAGATTGAGTTGGCCGATAAAACTGCAATGTAGCTCCTTATTTGCAGCATAGGTATGTTTGTAATGGTCATCTATTGTTACTAAACGGTGCCACAACATACATAGATAATGAAGTATTAGTTGCCAAAGAGGAAAATTGGAAAAGATTTTGAAAAGGATGTCGAAAACTGCAACCTTTTCGCCTACAACGCTTCGTTAGAAAACTGTGTCTCATCATCATCATCGTAATATAATATGCCTAATATCAATGATAATATGATAACATTTGAAGCTACACACAGAACAACGACCATGTAAACTTTCCATTTTTATAGTCCCATTTTGCACCTTATGGCGACGTCTCATTCATTTAGAATCTACACAGAGCACAGTTACATTACAAGGTTAGTTAGCGAGTAGACTTGAGTTGGGTACAATAATTTTTCCAACAGTAATGAATATTTTTATGTGAGTTCCATAGCTAATGCAGAAATAAAAACAGCTTGGCTTTGGCTCTAATGCATGATGCTCATTGGGAACTAAACGACACAATATATCACACTATCTTGGCGATGTGATGTTACACCAACAAAACCCACGATACTTCGCATCTCCCAGCGTCAACATTACCATCGCCAAGGTTCATTAATGGTAAGGTGCACGATGATCACACTGTTTTCGCAGCAAGTCGTCTGCACAAATGTAATTGCTCTAGCTCGTCCTCCATCACAAAAATAATACTCCTGGTCGGTGCTCTTTGCCATGTCATACTGATGTGATTATATATGAAACTGATAAGCCTGGTGGAACTTTTCACCATTACGTGCATAAAGATATACAAGAGGTGCATCATCCTGCTTTGCTTAATGGGCTTGAGCAGCTACAGATATCCATGAGAAAACAACACTGCGATAGAGAGCATTTTATAGCAAAGTTTAGCTAACTTGATTGCAATTATATTCATCCTCACCTATTCATTATGTTTTCAGAAGTTGTATGAAAAGTTAAGGTACCTTTTCATGAAGATTAAGGACTCTTACATTCTAATTGCACCTAACTGTGATATATGAACAATTTTTGCAAGTTATATTTAAATTTATGGCAAAGTCACTTCTCATATTATATATACAGCGTCCACACAAATTACCACTTCGCCCACTACTCCCTGTCCTGTGCAATGCAGGGTTGAGTGAAGAGCAACTGCGAATATGATAAAATATGTGAAAAATTTCATGCTTTCATGGTTCTATATAAGGAATGCCAGAATGAGAAATACACATTAGTAAACTTTCTTGTGTGTAATGACTTCATTAAATAGGAAAAGTTACAAACATTTTGTCATGTTAAAAAGGCTTCATATTTATGTGTGTGGAAGGAGTTGTATATGATTTACTTTTCAACTTGGCAGTTTTAGACTTTTCAAATGACGTTTTGAATGTTATTATGTTATTCATAACTTTTTATGTGCCCACCATTAACTAGCTTTAATCCCAGTCGAGGTTATCAAGCTGTGTTTCAGAAGCTAGACATTCCAACTTTTATTGCGCGGGATAATCTGATGATTTAGGCAGTTTCAATCATTTGTCTATATCTGAAAGAATTCGAGTTGTGAGCTGTGCTGTTATCAGAAACAATTGAATCATGATACTGCAGCACAGCTCATCATCAATTGTTAGATACAATTCGAGTTTAAATGAAAAAAAAACTTTCACTCATTCATTCGTTCACGAGAGGAAAACTTTTTAATACTTACGATGCATTTAACATATTATTATGATCAGGGGTACGTACACACACGTGTAAGGTATGAGAAATCTATTTGAAAAATAAAGCTTACACATGCAAAATAGCTGATAACAACAACTAATAAAAGATTATAGAGGACAGGATATGTCTTAGCATAATAACTGGTAATTCATACCGAACGTTTCACAAGTGATGTAAATTAAGCAAATGCATATGAAAAGACAATACAACGTAGCAGATAAAACGTGCAAAGAGTCAAGTCAAACCAACACAATTTGGTCGCAAATGAAATACATACGATGATTTTGTGATCAAAACATGTTTAGCACATATTGTGCTATTTGTCTCGAATTAGTATATAATACTCTGTTGAATAACAGATTTATACTTTTGCACTGAAAACACAAACGAGGAAAAAGTGAGCAGATAGACAAGAAGCAGCTGCGGATGATGATTATAAGTAGATGAGTATTAACTCAGTGAAAGATGCACTGCTTGTTGCGGGTCAAGGTCGAAACTGTGCAGATGCAAATGCGAGCTATTACCTTGACACGAGGATTTTGATTAAAGGATTCGCTCTGAGTCGGAGCAATAAAGTATTGTAAATCACACGGTAAGTAGCGACGTTAGTATTCACGGAAAATAGACGACCAACGTAACTTGGAGGAATGCAATGGACATTGAATATATATGTATCATAAATAAAGTCTGATACACGTAGATTATCACATCACTGGTGAGCTGCTTATGTAGACTTTCTTGTGCAATCCTTTCGAAATGGTTTATTTTTGGATTAAGGAACACGGATTGACGTACAACGTCGCATGCAAACTGAGCCAGTGAAGAAATTTGGTTTTCTATTACACACGTCTTTGTTTCAAATGTCGCTATGTCTCTACTATTTTAATGGGTTTATCAAATATTTTCCCACAATTCTGATGAGACGTGCTCAGGTCGTCTTGCTTTTTATATCAGAATTCACAACAGTATGGAACATTCACAAGGAAAACATGTCACTTCAGTCAGGTTGGATGAAGGAAAGGCTCCAGTCATCAAATTAGAATATATTTTAGGTAGGTATTACTTGCAATAGCCTCTGATATATAATGTTTGGGCCGTGGCTACAGTATGACAATGCAAATGTCATCCCAATGACCAAGCAGGGCTAGTTTCAGCAAAACGGCCAGCTCACATTTAGCGTATTTCCCCGTTTTTTTTCAGGCACATGTGGAACCCATATGTGAAAACTTGGTGCAGACTCAACGCATTTGCATTACTTTATATGGAATTCATTTTGTGCGGTCCAAGTGTGTCAATGTTATTGGGGAGCAGTTCGCCGAAAGAAAAACTTTTGAGCAAAATTAGATTATGCATGCATTGAATACTTTTGTTGGAAATGAGGAAGTGTCGTGTGCTGCACCTTCCCATACCATGTTCATTTCACTCTTATGAATTTTGTAGCTGCTGTTAGAGCCGGGTTGGCTCTACCCGGAGTAGAATGGCAAGTGTATGAATGTAAATGTTGGAATTTTATTTTATTGGAATAGAAAGTTGGTGTTATCAAGGTTTATTTGAAACTTTTAGTACATTGCTGAAACCCACTTACAAGGTTGTTAGAGTTTATAGTGATGCAAATTGCGCTAATTTTGGACTAGACTAGTTGAGATAAAATTTCTCATATCATCTTGGATGAATTAAAATGTTGCTGTCACTTCTTTGCGTCACGGGTGGAGTACCTTTGCAATGCAATGCATCTCAAATTTTATATTTCGGTCCTTTTCCACGACAGAGTTTTGGTAGGAAAGTGGCAACTGGGGTATTTTTATGGTTTACTTAACTCAGATTGTCGACACTATATTTTTACGCCCTAAGCATGGATTCATTATATATTATACTAGGTTTGACTGTCACTCTCAGTGCTATCCAACGGTCATCTTAGCGTATAGATCGCTTTATACTTCTACTACTCAAATAGGCAGCGACTATAGACACATTTGATTTACAGAGAATTCAATAGAAGTTGAGGGAGCTCTGCTCGTTTATATTGAAGTGGGTGCTTCATCCCATTACACAATAGAGATAGTACATTGCCATTGTTGTGGACTTGCGTAGGTAAGTTGACATCTTTGTCATTTCTACGGCATTGGTCGGATGTGTGTGGGATGGCTGTGGAAATGAGATGACGTAACGTGACTTTTGATATTTTGATGCTTTGCTCATTCCCTGATTGAAATGCTAACGAGATCAAATCTACAGTCAATGTCTTCCAACATTTTGATGCTAACTGGTTTGTATCAATGCATCGAACGAGCATTATTCAATCAATTTTAATGACACCAAAATAAATTTGGTGTTACTAGTCTCAGCTCTCCATTATGAATGTGCAAGTGTGAGAATCAAAACACTTTACAAGAGTTGAACTGATTTGTAAATGAGTCAGCATGGCAGGAAAGACCGCATGCAGTGAATAGAATTGTGTACAGCAGTGCGGCAGAGGCAGTTCCCGTTTCGCCCGCATTACTTGTAAGGTAATCCAATTTTCAGCAAATGGAATGGAAACCTTTGTTCACTTATGCTCTCACTCGCCATATTCTACGAAACACATGCACACTTTTTAGAGACTAGTAGTGGTGATAAAATAAATGTGAAATGCAAGCAAATGTCATGCTGCTGGTGTTGCATGTTACCACTGCAGATCGAAACTTTTCTTGTGCATCGGAAGAACCCATACTTAGCTTCTTGTTCTTCGTATTGGGCTTATTTTAAGTGATCTGCGGGATAAGAAAGGTTTGAGCAATATCCGGCATCCAAACTGATTAAATTTACACAAACTCTGGAAGTTGCAAAAGCCATTCCAAATCGTTTTATGAACTCATGCGTTCATGCCATTTGCTCGGAGTTGACAAACAGTATTTGAGGATGCGATTAGTGTACACGTTTGGGGAATTGGAAGACATCCGTGTTTTTTAAGCATTTTTATCATTGTAGGGGCGTTTGGAATCAGGCATACGTGCACTTCATAAAATTTTATCGTGTGAACTGACTTTCTAAATTGTACATTAAATCAAATTAAACTTCATTTTGCAGTAGTTTTACGTGCTGTAAACACATGTCAACAATAGCATGTATCATATACGGTGCTATTCAATAGGTATATGATTTATGGAATTTGTCATGTCCGAGTGAGATATCAAAAGATCAAAGCATAGTTACCGATGTTCCTGTGTAAAGCAAGGATTTAAACAAGATATTTCATATCGGGCATAGGTGGATTACCAATTTGACAAAGACGTAAATAATACTTGAATCTTTAATACTCAATATTGCATGACTAAATTTACTGACTACTGAACAGTAGCGGTGTATTATGCAACAACGAATCCCATTTTAATTCTCCTTGAAAATACCAATTTTCATGTCGTTTCCATGCAAAAACAGCTGGAGCCAAAATACTAATTATTATATGAAAGAACGAAATTGAATACAGTAGGCCAAATGCTAATTTGGGAAGATAGGTTGTTTGCAACATGAAAACGAGCACGTTCGTGATGTCGGTAATTACCCCAACGAACAATTCATTTTGAAGGATTTGGGAAGAGGTCGAAATGAGTATTTTTGTATTGATTCACGAACTAAAAAGTCAAGTTGTTTTAATGACGTCAACAAGTAGATTGTTTGCAACAATTTTTAGCATACATACTTGTATCGAACCTGAAGCCACATGCATATTTGATCAGCATACTAAAATTACTTCTATCCACGGACGCTTACATATTTGCCATATCTTTCTTCCAGTTTGAAAACAATCAAATGGAAAAAAACTTTGATCCCATATATTATTTTGTGGAGTTTGCACGAATAAAATATATTACTTTGAACTTACTTTTGCCATATTTACATCCATGGATTATAATACTGCCTCTACAAAAATAAAAAGTAGAAGCAAAGCCTCGGAGCAGCATCAACTCAATAGTATTCGCGATAGAGGTAGTTTTTTCGAGGCTGACTCTGCTATCAACGTTTCTCATGCATAATTCTTCCCTTTTTGAGATCTTTTGACAAAGTAAAACTGGAATTTTACCCGTTCAAAATAATGACGACTAGAAATGAAGATGTGTTGTATCAACGTAGCTCCTATCTCGATACAATCTATCTACACAGAGCTACAAAAAGTGTATTATTTTATCCTTGTATGCTCATGTAACCTGATATTATTGTATGCAATATACAACAAACCGAACAACTCAACGTGTAATGATGTGCCTTTGGATAATGTTTTTATTATATAAACGTTGACCTCTAAACATTTCATATTGTAGATAAAACAATCGCTTTAAACTTTTCTTGGTCTTTCGTAGCATTGTTAAAAATCAATCTAGTGGCGAATATCGCGTTTTCGGAAAGACATACATTTCATTCTTGATATGTATCTGAATCTACTAAATAAATGTATCTAACATTGAATATCTGATTTTAGTTCATCTACGACTAAGGAAGAAACTGTCTTTCCGTTTCTACTAAGCATCAGAACACGATTTTCTTTGTTGCACCGTTTGCGCATCGATCGCCTTCGCTATTCATATGCTGCCACAATTATTCCCAACTCAGCATGTATATGAGTGGTATGTTCATGTCATTCAAATTAGCATATTATATTACTTGGAGGCAAATGATTTCATTTTAGGCATGCCTACTGAAACCCTGAATATGATGTATCATATCAGACAAAAAACTATGCTTATAATGACTAAGACTACATCTCCCACTCCTTATTTCCATCCATAGGATATGCTCACATTATTGGACAAATAATAAAAGGAAACTCATTATAATATAATAATGCAGTCACGATCTCGCTCATAATAGGTTATAATATCATTATAACTAAAACATTGTTTCTCCGCAGAGGATCGTTCCTCTCTAATTTGATATGCACTGATCTTGAATCACAAAAAAGCAGAAAGCATGAATGAAAGGACAATAAAATGATCGATATGAAAATTAAGACGACTCTGACGCTCGAACTCGGCTTGTGTTCTTTCGCAACTAAAAGGTATTATAAGTTTTGCGGTTGAACATGGAACACTCTGATGACAAGCAGAAGCTAACAAACTTAAACAGCACTCGGCTCCATTGAACTTAATATGACTTAAATGCGTGCTTATGAAATAAAAAGAGGAGATTATGTGTTTGCTCCCGACGCTGCTTCGTTTATAATTGTCGGTTGTTGAGCTTTGATTCTGCAACAAAAAAAAGCTGAACTACTAGAATAGATGACAAGTACAAATGATGACATGATTTGATTCCATAAAACTCACGTATCTGATTTATTTTTGCATAGGATTTTATTTGTATATAACTCATATCGCTTCTGGTTTGCTAGTCTTTCTGCAAATTCGCTGATTCGTCTAGTAAGAAATGTGAGAGCTACAAGGAAGAATTTCAGCTACAAAAACAAATTTACGGTGGATGATCTCTTCGCATTATTTATTTGAAAGAAAGATTTTATATTTGATGACCTTCGGAATCCGCTTCCTGCTGTAGATTGAGCACGTTGCACTAAAAAGATTTATAAAGATGTAGGATTTCACGCAAACATCCCTATCCTCTCTTGACGTCACCTTTTGGGTTCAGCTGCCAATAATGTAACGCTCACGTCTGCTAAAAATATACCTACATGTAAGGATAAAATCATTTTCAATTATCTTTGCATGGTCATGGAATAGGTGAGACTTTGAATGCACAACTTTTGATCAGAATTCATGCTCTAATGTAATACATTGGAATTGGATACTCTTACAATGCGGTTAAAATTCCTCAAAGCATGAAACCATGTCACCAGACATCAGTTTTAGTAACCCATTTTTTCCAAAGATATGCTTTATTTCGGGCCTCACAAGTGCTTCACATGAAACATGAATTGTGTCATCATTTTATACATTCCGCAAAACTTAGGATGTATGAATGTCCTTGTTCCGAATTTTCAGAAACTTATATATAATATTATTTGCTCCAAAATAAAAATGTAGTTCTTCAATCCATTCTTTCGACACAAACCAGCTGCCACCACTTTATATTATCCTTTCGCATAATTTCATTTGTATGGACTTAGATTAAACGAGTGGAGCTCTGCTCCTTCTGCTGCTACTAATTCCATATTCTAAATTGTGCTAATACATACAGAAACCAAGCTCCAAAAATGTTTTATAAAGTCTCAAAGCAAAAAAAAAAGTTTAGAACTTTGTTAACACCATTTGCTTCTATACAAACGGGCACTTTTGGAATAAGCTGAGCACAAAGCCTCTGAAAATTTGAAAAATGGTATGGGATCAGCTCAGAATATCCGAATTAAATCAATAAAACGCCAAGTCGTAAACATATTATATCTACAGGAAAAGGTTCGTGCTTACACATACCTAGTATCATGCAGTGGAGGAGGATGATGTCAGAATGTCAAGAGCTTTTTGGATTTCTTTGGGTTGTGTAACAAATGTCTCATGCGCCCTGCTTCACAACAAGACTTGTTTTTCTAAATCTGCAAGATCCATTTTGGTTACTTGATGATAAAATTGGGAAGGAAAGCAGGAGTATTTTAAGTGGACTTTCTCGATCATTTTTACACGTCTACTGGTCATATTTTATGGTGTTTTTGATGACATCCCGCTTTTACTAAGCCAATCATAAATGTAGGGCTGTTTAAATCAAGATTTCATGACAAGCTTCACTAGAAAATTTTGCAATATTGCTCATGAAATATCCAAGCCTTAAAAATGACAGCAGAAGAATACAAAAGGATGTTTTTTTGACTGATGGCGATGAACGATATTTCGGTTCAAGGATCAAACTTATTATCCAAGATCCAATGTCGTCCCAAGTTCCGAATTTTCAATAGGTTCAGAGAATTGTTGGTATGCATAAAAAACTGATCCTAACCAATTTCAACCTCTCAACACTCAAATTTTATTATAATTGGTAATTCAAGGCTACTTTTTATTGGGTGAAAGAACTTGAGATTATTGCAAAATTACCACCTCAACACTCCACATATGTTTTTAAATGGCCTCATTTATATATAACAAGGCTAAGTACGGAGAACTAAGGAAATGATCATCATCACATCACCAAGCTACATCATTCGTTTACTTTTATAATGCAAATTTTCTTTCTTTGCGAAATATTCAAAGACATCTAAAAATGATAAAAAGACATCCGCAGCGGCGCCAGTGTTTCACCATCAGCATTATATCGGCTTCGCAATCTACACAATAATAATATGGATGTATGCAACGCTGAATTTGTTAGTAGATGTAAAAGCCATTTCCTTGGAATACATTGTCAAAACACAAAACCATCCAGTGCCTACATGTGAGTTGTGAACTTTGTTCTTTCAGTAGCACAACATTTTACAAAGAAGACTTACACCCAAGAGGGTTCTCTCTTTTGTGCAGAACCTATTGCACAATCTCCAAACTTGCGACGTAGAAGAGGTAAGATGAGAAGAGAGTAATGCATGGAAAATTTCTTAATCAGTTATCAGAAAGGAGGATGTGAGGCTCCTAGCAAACAATAAAGTTATGTATGTTTAGTAAAGTGAAACACGCCACTTCCATTTTCCATGTCTGCATCCGCAAAGACAAGAAGCATTTAATCCTCTTTTCGTAAAGTAGAGCGCTCCTCTTATTGCTAAAAGCGTTTTGGGAGCCAGCTTAGCAAGATGGGCATTTATGGCTTTAAAATAAGTGTAATATAATGGAATTGATAATGAGTGACGTAATATAAAATTGGCATGATTCATCCTGCTCAAATTCAAATGCAATCCAATGTTTACATGTCTGGATGGTAAATCAAAACATCCCAAAGATATGGGATTTGACTGTTCACATCAAATATGTGCTCGTTTAGCACGTTTTGTCAAGAATGATGGAAGATGTTGGTTGTGGATGTCAGAGCCGGGGTTTTGAGTATGTAAATAAATATGAAACGGTTTTTCCATCTTATGGAAGTTTGTCCGGACTTTTTTCTTTCATTTATTATGCTGCTCCCAAGTGTCATTTTGGTTAGTTTATCACTCATGTTTGTACATTTCCGCATGTCGAAATGTCTGTCCTAGATAGTTTTGGTGTACATACTCAATTTGAGTAATACTCACGTGCTTGGCCAAACGTTTGGTGGAAATTGGAGTGAAAATAAACATCCAAAAGAAGTTGCTCCTGTACAGCATTCAAATATTTATTTGTGCCACAATATGTCATAAAAAATTAACAGCAAATGGTTCGATTCTTCATCTTCAGTAGAACTATTTATTTACTAAATTTGAATCGTAAGTTACACAACAACCAAAACGTTTGGTATTCTTCATCCCACAGCCCTTTCTTTGTCTACATACAGTTTTGTTTTTGAGATTCGATGCGACAGAAACTGATGATGAATGATTTTGCAATTTAAAGCAAGGACTGGAAATGAGTAAGCGTATCTAGTTTATAATAAATTCATAACCCAAAAACCTACGTTTTTTGTGTAAGCTACATCATAATTGATAAGAAAGGTCGTTACATCAAATTTTGGCGTCAGTCGTCAACTCAATTTTACAATTTAAACATTTGGCATTTCAAAGAACAGTAACAAGAGGTAAACAGGAAATGGTGAAGACATAACTTTTGAAGACATCAAAAGCCAAAAAAGTAATAAATAAATTATATATGGCCCTTCTGACCTCCATTAGAAATAAATACGTAGTCATCATGACCAACATTTAGAGTTTTAGGTGACTAAACTACAAAGTGAATGTTTATCAAACAATGAATAAGTACATTCTTAAAATGAGCTGCTCTTGCTCCGCTTTGCTACTTTGCAAAATTGCTAAGTAATCGTGAACAAGCCTACATTTACCTAAAAGTAGTCGTGGATTGATTCCAAAACACACTAGATCACAGGACAAAGGGATAAGTACAAGTGTTAACTTTAAAGGATGGTTATTTACTTGAAAGCAGAAAGAGCAGTATGTAAATACTCATATTCTTTCCTGATTAAAACGAATGACTTCGTTGTGAGCTTTATTGCGTGAGTGTAGCCTAATGCCTATCTCAATTCTATTTGAAATGTTTATATTGCTTTATATTTTATGAAGCTGCTTGACATAAATTTGTTAAGTTTTAGACAATTTTGGTCTCACAAGAATGTGTTATTGAATTGCATTGCAGCAAAAAGTTTCCATATTTAAGCCAATTTTTTGATCATTTGTGATAACTTGAAAAGCCTCATGTTGTTGAAGCAAGTTAAGCGTTCCAGTACGCTACATTTCTGGTTACTAAAAGCTCAGATAACTTTGAAAAAAGCTTTGAATCAACACATTCCAATCATTTTTTGTTGTTTTGAATAACCCAACTATTTAAACTGATTTCTAGAAAGATATGTTGAAGGCGGTCACAATTATTGTTGATATAACACCTTGCTTGAGCATGATTATCATAATGTGGTAGTGTAGTGGTATATAATATTATTAATTTGCAGTGTTACATAATATGTATATATAAGTATGTATTTGTAGTTAACACAAGGTTATTATTATGTGTCTTGAGATATTTTGTTTTTATCACACATCATCACAATGCGGCAGTGTTGGGGTGACACCAAGTCTGCTTGTTCGGAGAATTTGCCTTCCAGTTTTATTTATACATATTATCTTGCTTGTTGTAGGTCACCACATTACTGTTTTGTGATTTATAATCATCTTCACCTTATTTTCATGCCTTAGAATAGAAACTGATACACAACTACTTCTGTAAATACAATTCCCTGTAGGAAATCTGATAATCAGGTACGTAAAAGAATGTCATGTGTAATAGATACATACATATTTATAACAAATAAATCTATCTCCACTCTATGTTCATCAATATTTATCATTAACACAATCCAAACCATGGGGATTAACACTGGGCTCTCATAAAGAATACAAAGGATCCTTTTTAACATGGTGATTAGGTGTTTCTAATAAATATGGTTATCCGCTTGGCTTGACTTTTTGTTTAGTTTGCCACAGTGGATGAGGAGAATGTCACAACAGCATATGGAAAGAGTCAAAGTGTCCAGATTTGTTGTCTGTTTTAAAGCTTTTCGATTGTGGCATGAAAAACTTCAACTATACCCTCCAGTCAAGTGCGGAAGCAGTATTTATAGCTAAACTTTCAGTTTGTACTCTGACACAAAAATAATGAAAACTGAAACATGAATATTGTGGGCGACACGAGACGGAGCAAAGTAAGTAACGCGTGTTGTAGCTAAGTACACACATGAGCAAATATTACGAGATCCTTTGATTAATGGATAAAAGTTTTGTGACACTTATGAATAACTTGCAAACTCTTGTCCCTTCAGATAATGTAACCAATCATGATATACATATATAAAGTATCTCTAAAAGTGTAGTCTACCACTTATATATAACACTCCTTACTAATCGTTTAATGACTTCAGCATCTGCGCTTTAACATTTAACAAAAAAAACCTCCTCTTGAACTAAATATGACGACTAAAACAATTTTCAATGAGATTTTACTATTTTTACAATTTTGTATTTGATTACGCCCTAAATAAACACTTCAAATGATGGTTTCGTAAGATCCAACCAGGACGAGTGGAGAGCGGGGTGGCTCTTGCTTCGCAATTCCATACCTTTTTGACGTTTATAGCTTGAAGCGGCGGAGTGGGTATCTAAGTATTTATGAAGCCTGCGCACAGTTTTCTTTGGATGCGCCCTGCACCACTTCTCAACAGCTATGGAATTCCCAAAAAGAACAACGATTAGCATAAACCGCCAAGCTATAAAACAAGTGGAAACAGTAAAAGAACAAATTACCTTTTAATAAGAAGCAGGACTCGTGGATTGTAACTCCTTTGTTGCTCCATTTAATAAATACGCGATAGAGAATTGCCAAATAGAACTGATTGACGATGAATATTGCACTATTTGCTTTGTTGCACATCCTGCAAACAGGGAGTGACCATATTTAAATAAAGATTGTTTTTTGTTTAATTGTCTTAATTGAACTATAAAATAGATCTTGTCAACGTACCTGTTTAATATACCATCTCTGAAAGCGTCCAGAGCCATTTTTGTCACGTTAAGACTGAGAACTGCTAGAGGGAATTCGTGAATTGGATGTCTGGATAACTTAAAGATTTCTGGAGCTAAGGTTTCTTTGGTTTCTTGTGCCGATGACAAATAAAGCATTTGAAGAGCGCCAAACATGCCAACTCCCCTGAGATCACTAGCAGGATCCTGACCCTGTAATTCAAATTCATTCGTTTGAAAAGGTTTATAATTAATGCTGGATGTCAACTCTTTAAGCACAAACATATCTTTAACATACCTGGAATCCGATTTCTTCCCAATGTGTGCCGTAGCGAGGACACGTAGGGTTCTTTGTCATGAAAACGTATATACTTTGTAAAATCCTCCGATGTACACTGACATCATTATTCATCGGACCTGATAATAGATATAAATAATATTAATATGATCCATTGCTCATCAGGCATCAAAAAGGAGACAGGAAACTTTAATTACTTACATGCTGCAATTGCAAAGATTAACTCTTGTTCGAATACCAAGGAAGGATTCAAATGGGGATTTCCAACTAGACCTCTAAAGCGTCCGCCCAGTTTTCTAGAAGCTTGCGGCTTTATATGTTCACTACGACTCTGCAAATAGTTTACACATAAAATTCATACCGCGACTATTTGATTGGATTTTTAAAAATAAATTTCAACCGATTAAACTTACCATTAGGTTTTGCATATCATTGGTCATAAAGTATGACCATGACTCGGTAAAGTTGATGGGTATTGAATTGCTACATTCAAAGTTGATGCTCTGCTTAAGGTTCATCACATCAGGCGTTGAGCGCCACTCATTCTCCAGATCTTGGAAACCACCTTCTGCAAAACTGGATCAGAAGGAAGCAGAATATATGTGTCAATGTAAATATAACCATTTGACTTACATGTGAAAAGAACCGAACTTCCGCTAAAACAAATGTTAGAATTTGGCAATTACCCATGATGAGATAAGGAATCTGTGGATGACGCCAACTTTTTGTCTCTGGCGTGAATGCAGCTAAGGTTAATTTCCTTTGAAGACTGAGTTTTGTTTCCACTTTGGCGTTTCTTCATTTTGGATTAAGTGTGGGTTCAAGCAGACTAAAATGAGACCAATCTACAGAAACAAACATACATGATGATTAAACATTGATAAATAATATGAATAAACAAAATAATATGTGCAACAATTTTCCTCAGTTCGTTTGAAATATTTGAAGAAGAGACCCAAACTTTTATACAGATGTATTGATTTTGGTAATGGCTAAAGCTATCAAACTTATCAGTTGTCAGCAGCTAATGAAAGTTTCAACCTATCATAACTAGATTAGCTACAGCAAAACAAATTAACCAACCGGGTACTATCACTTTAAACAGAATTTTGAGGAACATAGTTTTAACAAGGCCAACTGTCAATTGATAAGAGGAAATTACTTCCTATCATTCAATGCATCAATGTACTAAAGAATATGAATTTCAGTGGCGGATTAATGACGTGCCATATTGAGTCCAAGTTTTTTACTTGCAGCGACGACTCGAAAGTGGAGCTAAACTATACACCAGGCATAAACTATTAGTTATCTTGTTACCTGTTGTATGCAACTCATTCTAAATCATCGTCATCCTCATCGACTGACTATCAAAATTAAATGCATTCCAGTTTCCATATTTGCTATGCAACAATCAATGAACCGACTCAAAGCTTGTATGTAAATGCAAGTTAGTTACAAAGGTGAAATAAATCATTCCCATTGATTAGAAACCAACTTAAATCTGATTGAAACCTTGTATTCCGGTTTCCTCTACAAAATCTTATGCCAGATCCAGTTTGGCTTTACTGTTGAGAACTGTTATCAAATAAGAAATAGTAAGACTTCCTCTGGCATACTTTCTTACTTTCCCTTTGTTTCAATAATCTCATTAAAGCTAGTCAACGAGTATCAGCATCCTCCTCATTTTGCAATCTGTTTTTTTCTTTTTCATTTCATAAACGGTATCTCATTTAAGAAGCTTAATTGTTTTACACAACTCCGTCCATACATCCCCTCTTTATGAGCATGAGTGAGAATGAAATCGCTAAGTAGCTTACAAACAAAGAATGCGTCAGAACAGAACAGTAACTGTAGCTAGCAAATCACAAGAAAAGATGGATTACTAGAAAGCCACATACATATTTCAGCTTTAACTTGGCTACTGTCTGGCACGCTTCCATTGACAGTCACCCCCGAGTGACTTTAAATCATAACATCCTGACTCACAGCACAGCAAACATTTACACTCACTGATGACGATGGCTACAACATTTTTATCTTTCACAACACATGTGTGGCCATCCCCTGTGTTTGTAAGGAAGGATCCTAATTAACTACCGTGATCCCATCACCTTAATCCAGTAAAGGTTTGTTTGTTCACGATGATGGCACGCAGAAGGTAGTATATCACTAGTTTTCAGAAATGCATGAATTTCCTATGAACACAGTGGCACTAATGCTCCTTAAAATATGACACTGATAGTGACATCAGCGCATTGCACATAAAAGAACTCATGCTCATGCCACACACTTCAATGTTTAAGTTATGAGCAAACGCTATACGTTTTTTACTTCGTTTAAATTATGCCATTCAGCAAGGATTAATGTAATAAATGCATCACAACCATGTCGTTGGATGCGATTAAATGCATTCCATTCCACGATTTGATCTGATTTGACTCATACCATTCGTCGTCGCTAAATACACTGTTTGTTTTTCCCGATGCAGTTTAAACAAATGGAAAAAAATTAATGCATTGTACGTGCGAATAACTTAATGGTACGTGTGCTACTCACTGATAGTTACAACGCAGAAACTGCTACTGCTTACTTTTCAAACACTTGACTGCTTGTGTGACACGATAGCATTAATGCGCGATATGGTGATGAGTTTATTTACGATCGAGTTTTATGCGCTTCAGAGAAAACACTTTTATGGTTCATCATCACTATCTAATCTCGCAATATCTTAAGAAAGACGATTGTTTGCTGTATCGTTATCAACTCTATGAAATAGCCATTCTCTCTGATTGTGAGCAGGAATTCAATGTAATGCAGGTAATAAAAGTGGGCACAGAGAGAGGAAACGCTGGTTGCCTGCGCTGTTGAGCGACCATTACATTACAAAAGTGTTCAAAAGAAAAAGGGAAATGTTGACACTATTGTACTACGCATGAATGAATTTCGATGAGAATTACTTTTCAGCATTATTCCACACATATTGCCAATTTAGCCTTAAAAGAGAGAAATGAGCGTCATAATAATATTGAACAAAAGAGGCACATTGAACATCATCATCAAAACGATGATGATCATAAAATAAATCTTGCATGAGTATTGTTTATGCTAAGTCGATTAGTTGTTAGTTTGTCCTCATATCACAATGCGTATGCTAGTACAATATTTGTATGCAAATAAGGGAGAGATGCAGATTTTTTTATTTGCAATTCCTTGCCAGTCATCTCAATCTCGTGTGATTGCCTTTGCCTATTTAGCAAAGATTGACTTATTGCAGTGCACGGTGAAAAAAATGATTATTCATCCTTTGCAAACTGCATCGTTCTCAGACGCACAGGTGTGTAGGTATGGTGGCTTTGTCACGCTAATAGCAGCATTTACACTACACCCAGATAACGATCACTGATGTGATTTTTCCCATTTACAATGTTGTACAGAATGTTTAACAAGTGATAATGTCTTAATTTCTTTTCCCATGATGTAGTCAAACTCAAACGACTCATCAAATACCTTGCACAATGCCAGACATGTGAGAAACGTCTGCAGCCCATCTAAATGCAGCATTAATGAGTTTGATAAACAGGAAGACATTACCAAAAATGTGCACAACTAGTTACATACTGCCACTTCTTACAAAACAATTTTTCAACTCATCAAAAAAAACTCACCCTAAACATTCAGCAACAGGACTCGATTCTCCATATAAGGAAACCGATAAACCGAAAAAGGATCATGAAGATGGATGAATGGAGCTTGATTTTCTTTGTTTTTGTAAGTTGTAAGGCACACTCCAACAACAGTTTAATTAAATGGCTTCTTCCATTTCAAACTGGGTTTTGAACTCCATTCAGTTAAGAACTACAGATCTGGAGCTGGCTGTTAACCAGTTGGGTTGATTTCGTTTTGGTGTTGACGACCAATTTTCAGCATTCACCAAACAGCATCACACAGCTTGAGTGGAAGGCAACTTCGCACGTAATTTTCTAACTAATGCTATCATTTATACACAACCACATCCTTTTGCTTTTAGCTGATTAGTTGTGAATTGGAAATCGGGTTTCCACTCCTTTTATCAGATCAGATCAGACATGTCTTTCCAAACTCTCCTAGGTAGATTTACGGGTTCTCCTACAGCATTAAAAATTTATGGGAGTTAGCTTTCCCAAAGAGTCTCTTACTGGGTAGGTCACTCCACTCTAAACTCATTCATTGTTGTTACCCTCTGGGAGTATCAAATCAATATGTCTAACAACTGTTTAGAACTATACACCCGTTTCCATTAAGAAAAAAGGAAACTCCCAAGCTTCAAGGTTGTCAAAGGTCCATCCTTTATCCATGCACACTGGACATAAACGATATTATATATTATTGTTATTAGTTGGACAATGTATCCAAAAAAAGAATGTGAAACACTGGCCGACGAACTCAAACTACTGGTTTTGATGGTACTGAATAAGTAAAGGGGTATTGATCGATAAATCCTCACTTACATTTTCTGTCTTCGTGCCAAGCATAAAATATGTGTCAATATGCCTGTGTGCATAATATATTTTGATGTGTATGCCATTTATCAAACTAGCTATCTTTGTAAGTTACGTGGCATGGCATGTGCTAAAGGCTAGGCCGAAACTTGAGCTGTATTATAAAGTTATTTCAACATCACAAGGGACATTGGCAGTTGAGAGTGAGCTGTATTTGCCTTTTTAGTAATTTTACTCCTTTGGAGTTAGGTTGGGTAAGATGGTACAGTGTGATAGTTCAGTTTCACTACACAATGCACATATTTAATGAATGATAATGCACATTAATGGAGCTAGTATCCAATTACTTACTAATGCAGCTGACCACAATACTGCTATATAGAAATTTTGGTAGATTTTGGCCGTGCACAATTCATAACATGCGAATTTCGCATAGTTCAGTGCTCACGTAACCAAACGATTAGCAGTGTTGGTGGTACTGATGTGGAACTTGCTTAGGTTGTAGGAAACAAAATTCGCATTGGAGCTCAGGTGAGGTGCTATAGCTATGGAACACATTTTCCCAGTCCAAATGAGAGTTACCGTTCGTTTGTATACTGGGTTGTGTTGCACTACAACAAATTCCGGTTGTTGAAATTTCCCACATGGAATGATAACGAAACGGCTGCAACTATGTACTTCTTGTTAGAGATAGCACAGCTCCTTGTTATTATCATGAACAGTTTCTCTCACTCGTAGTAATCAGTTATGTTTGATTTCCCTCTGCTTCCCTATAACTTTACGCTTTTCGCACCGTTTCTCCGCTAAAACTACTGTTTTCCTCCCTTTATTATGAGCAGTGAGATTTTCAAATTGGTGCAGCGTTTACTCAAGGTATTCTCACTAATGCAGAGGAAACTAAAATTACTATTTGGTTCTGGTGAGTTCAAAAGAATTACCAATCCTCAAACACATTTCACACACTCAGTTGTCAGTCAGTCAGCAGTCACACACAATCTAAATAGAGAAAACCATGGTACACAACACTCCAAACATTTCCTTTTTTATGTGTGATACCACTACCAGTCCGGTCCGCAACTACCTGAGAAAACGCCTCGATAGTATTGGTAGTAGGTTTGTACAAGTTGTAGTAAAATAAGACGGTATAAAAAATGCTTTGCTCCTGCTCTTACTGCTCGCTGCTACCAAACCACCACATACAATGTAGGTGAGCATCAAAAGCTCAACAAACGCTCTTTCTTTTTCTGTCTCACGCTTTTCTGTATATCTAGTAAATGATGCTAATATGCATCACGGTACGATATATTCGTTTTGACTGAAGGCAATCCAAACAGTCAAAAGGCGAGCTTCCCGAATCCTAATCCTAACCACGTTTTCCTTTTCATCCCATTCCAGAATTCATGACATCTCCTATATAACAACTGCAGAGATAGTGATGATGATGATGCGAGCTCACATCAGTTCACTCATTTCTTCATTTTACGCTACGCGTGTATAAGAATTTGAAACCAAAAGTTGTGCATATAATATGTATGCTTCTATGTCTGTATTTCATTCTAAGCCCAAACTAATATGCAATGAATGCTTATGTGAGCATTTATAGTTTGGTGGTGCAAGGAAATCTTTTAGGGGAGGATGAAGGAATGTATAAATTCTGAAGGTTTTTTTTCTTGTTGTGAGTGTTAACGAGAAGCAGAGAGGTGCTTTTATGTACTCCACCAAACACCATGCTCTACACGTTATTATTCCTTTCATGGAGCACGAGGTGATAATAATTTGTCCTGGTAAGGAATGCACTTCAACTTGTCTTTGATTAATTAGAAAGGGGTAATATGAATGGGAGCCTTTGTGCTCAAAATCAGCTTTTCAAGAGAGAGAGAGTGAGCAGGACATGGAATTTAATATTGCCTTGTAGACATTATACCATCTCTAGCCTACTCACTCAGTCCACTTTAATGTTACCTTGAGTGAATTGAATGTGTATCAGGGATAAAACGACTGTTACCTGCTTATTAGCTTTGGGAGAAATTTCAGTCAACGAGCTGTGTAACTTTATATTTCATTACAGTTTCTATCAAATCCCACGACCATCATCACAAGGGACTTCCTATTGATTGACCACAAAAGGATTGAAAGAGTGAAACTTGAAAATTGAATCGGTAACAACAGGAACAACTGTATCACTGTGTTAGGAGACCACTCACAAATGAATATTAATATGCTCTCTCTGAAATCGAATTAGAGTCTTGTTGATCAAAGCCTAGCTCACCACTGTAGTTCCTCTTCCTTTAAAGGACAATCCTCTTCCTCTGAACATTTTCAAAAAAAAATAACTCGATTTTTACCTAATCAAGTAAGTCCCTCGTGTTATTAGCCAAGAGAAGCTTTACTTTTACTTGAGGAATGAAGGAAGGAAAGCCTGTTTTGTCGTCCTCACATAATACAATCTAATACAAGCAAGCACCTAGAAAATAATAGCATATTACAAGCAATATCCTCTGATTAAATGTTTGATCTAAAATAATGCATACAAACACAAATGAATAATGCATATTATTTTGTATTCATCGTCGGAAAGAACATCAAAGTTGTATTATGGATGTACGCATAGAAATGCAAGAGAAAAAGACCTTGCATGGATGACAAGGCATCATGTCTGCATGCTGCAGTGCAACACATAGCACACAGCATGTAGACAATAAAATAACAACAACGTTACTGACTGACTTGACTTGGTAACCAACTTCGAGAAGAAATCAAGATTGGAGAACAAAGAGCACAACCCATTATACGTCTCACACATCAAGGGAGAGTGTTTTTTGTACAGATATACCAAGCAAGTTATACGAAAAATGTGCATATGTAATACTATCAATATCTATGCAAGATTTATAATAGATTATGACGGCAACGGCAGGAGCAGCAGTAGTAATAGAAGTGCCAGCAAAAATACATAGGTTAATCATCTCAACTGTTCAAGATAAGTATGATACCTCAACTACTGCATTACAACTCTATGCAGCCGGCCGACTCTACATTTCAGTGCAAAGTTGCAAGGAGCAAAGGCAAAAGCGTCATAATAAAAACAACACCATAACTTTCAATCATAGATCGAGGCTAGGGCTACACTAAAATAAAGTTTTAGTGAGATATATTTTCATCGTCTGAAATGGGCTCTCTCTGTACAGAGAACAACTTTGTTCGCTCCACAAAACCGTGAGGTGAGCTATTGTCGTCGTGAGTTAAATTGCTGGCACCACACATTCAATTGATTTGATTACTCTTTGGTGGTGCATTTTTTGATGAAAAGGACAATTACCGATGACTATCGTGGTAATGAGATATAGAATGAGGGACAGCGTAATAATAGGTGCAAGGTGAAAGACAAGTTTTTGCATGCAATCCAATCATCATGCATACACATCATATGATTTGTTTGCAGAAGTGGATTTGCTGTAGCTGTCAATCGTCGTCCTCATGATCATGATCAGAGCACCACCTTCATCAGCAGTGCGGTATGAAGATATTTGACTGCATCAGCATCCTTTTTTATTTCTGTGTCAGAGCTTCGTCTTGTAAATGAAACCCATTGAAACGTGACGACAAGAAGCGTTGTTAAAACACCGGCTGTCGTCAAATGAAGAAGAAAAACACTTTTTAAGGTATGTGATTCTTTGATGAAGAGAGGTAAAGGCGAAGAGAGGAGGATGGAAGCGGACAAGCTGCTAAACAGTTGGCACAAAAATGAAAAAGTGAGAAAGAAAGAAGAATGAGGGATCTGTAAAAAAGAAAAAATTCTTTACATCTTGTCTAGAGTAGTTGCAGTAACGTGTAACCTGCAAGACCTCTCGTTTTCTTGTCAGAGTATATCCACTTAAAACATATAGGAACACTCTCTTCTTCAACTATTGTATCCTGTAGAAAAATAACTTCTGTGTGCACCTCTCTTCTATTTTTTCCTTAGAATGCTCAGTTTTGTTTTCCTGTACAGAACACACAGTTCGCATCGGACATACATACATATGTAGGATGATTGCATGCATGCATGTTTGGTTACTTTTTTTGGCTCTTTGTCTACATTCATCTTCCCAGGAGATCAAGAAAAGCTGGCTGCGAGCGATGGCCAGCTAAGAGAACAGCAGGCATCATCAGCTACAAGAATCTGTGAAGTGAAAAGTAAAGTGAAGAAGAAAAAAAGGAACAGAAGTTACGGACAAGATGGCCAACCATATAATAATGATGATGATGAGCACGATGATGTATAATGCATGGTTACTGCTTCTCCGGGTGCTTCCACTGCCAGTAACAAACAATGAAATATTTTGTGTAATAAAGTAGTGTACTTGCATAATATACAAAGGTAAGGGGATGAGGAGGAATAGGGAACACTGAGGATCCTCATATTATGCTTGTGCATAACTAGATTTTACTCGGGCAGCTGAAATACGTAACCTGTTTCACTTTCTTGTTTTGAGGCACTCAAGGATTCTCTGGATCTTACGAAACTTCTTGCAGGCCGGTTAGCCAAGAAGCATCAAGCATTACATTACCTTTGCTGTATTTCTTCACTCATGAGGAATGACCAACCCAACTTTTAGCTTTTTTTTGAATGGAAAGTATTCAGGAGTTTTCAAGATACTGGAAAGAATGAAACTCTGCTTCTTTACTGAGGCCGACTATCTATTGCTACTACTAAACAACCAATCTTCCGTTTATCTTGACGTTAACCATGATGAATGACAAAGAGACAAAATAAAACCAGTAGACATGGTAGAAGAGGAGACACTACGAGCTGAAAAATCACAAAAAAATCTGAACATCCCATCGTAAAATACAAATAACATGAGCCCTTCAGCTCAGCCGTATCCACTTTACATTTTGATATGCAATGCAATTACATCTTTTCCATGTTTGGAATGAGATAGTAACAAAGGAGTTGCGGTGTAATGCAGATAAACTGTCAGAGTTAAGCACAAATGTCATTGTGTGACATGGCGACTCTAACTGATACATTTTAGCATGTTGTATGTTGACTCATCCCTTTAAAAACGAATAATATACGTTTTATGTGTAGAAATGAAAATGTCGATATGTTTTAGTTTCCTTGCCATTCTATAAAGGGGCATTTACTGCGTGGGCTCAGTTTATATTTTGATGATGTGCATAAATCATACAACAACCCCCAAATTAATCGTTCTCAAATCCTCATTTTACTCACTTGGTTTCTATGAATCATTAATTAGAACTTAAGTCTTGGTTTTCTCGTCCTTAAATGCATCCTTCATGAAAATTTGTCAGCAGTCCAAAAATGGAAGGTCTCTGACCAAATTTTATTATTCCTTTCCGTAATAATTTCTTACTATTTTTTAACCCAGAGGAAAAATTCCTTGGGCTGGTACACACTCGTGAGCATTTTATATAAACACCTTTTTTATACTTCCTTCATTCCAACTGAGAAAAAAACACTGCCTCATTTCCCAGACACAATGACCTTCATCGTTTCAGCCCAACCAGCCCCAATATAATATCGAAGCCTTTTCTCAACCCTCTCTCGATTTCCATCCTGGGCATAACTTTAATTTCCTTGGTCATCTGGGATATGTAAAATTTAAGGAAAGGCTTTGCTCACTCAGGTAACTCGTTGGCGATGCCCCAGTCCCAATATCCATATTTACATTGGCCGTTGGCGATACATAAAAGGAGTTTACAAGAAAGTACTTGCCAGAGGGTACAACTGGTGCCGGACGGAACGCAAAGGCATGCTTTACCAGCCCGTTTATTGTTAGTGCTTTCTCACCGTAACAAGCAGGAGCAGGAGAATAATCATCATCAGGATCAAATCCAAGAGGAAAAATGATTCTGGTGGAACAGAGTAAATATAAAATGTATGTAGTAAGTTTTCAATTCAAACTTCCGATGGGAGGAAAAAACACTGGCATCTCAAACTCACGGAACGGATGCTCAGAAGAACAAACCAGCATTCCTACTTCCTTCTTCTGCACCGCAGCAGTGACTTGACTCCTTGAGTTGAGTATTTGATCGCATTCTGGTGTGAACAAAGGATGAATTAAACCTGCTTCATAGACCTTGGTTATGGCATCGTAATTGAGAATGAGAAAGCAAGCAAGAGACTGAAAAAAGGTTCTTCTTTTTACACTTCTGGTTTAAGATGAACAGCACTACAAAAATGCAGCTGGGGTACCTTAGCCGAGGAGATGTGTGGAATGGAATCAGCTCCTCGTCCACATACATATTACATTTGGATGGATATCTACAAACAACGTTGTAAAAATACATGTTCCCTGCTAACTGCTGCTCCTATCGTATCTCTTTGTATGAGAGATAAAATAAAATAAAATGGGAAGCTGTAATTTGAACACCAGTTTCAAAGAAGGTGTTAGAGCAAGGGGAACGTCCAATGTGCACGAAAAAACAATCATGTGTTGAATTTAGAACTGGAATAATGACTAGAATTGCATGACTATAGATTACATCCCCTAATCTCTTATATAAGAGTCGGACACGACGTAAACAAAAACCGTAGGAATGTCATGCTCATCGGATCGGGCATGATATCATCTCATCGCTTCGTTCTCCAAGCAAAGCTTCTGAATGCCTGAAGCCAACGTTTTATCATCGCATGTCGTGAGATTTTACTTACCACCAACCTGACAGCATCCACGTCCGCATACGTTTGTGCTTACTTACCAATGATAAACCTTTGTTGGCCAATGCACTACCGTACTAGTAGCGGTTTGTTTGTTCTAATGTATTCAGACCTTGCATGCTAATGAGAGTAGCCCGGACATAATTTTACACTCCTTTCTTCATTCATTGTTGCTCACTACTAAGTGCAAAATGAACACGTTCAAACATGTCATATGGAAAAAAATAACAAAAGAGTAGTTCAAATCCCGGCAATCTTGTTAAATTTTATGGATCATCATGCAATTTTCTCTCTCAATCTGGTTTGAATGGATCCAATGATACTAATAAAGTTTGGTAATGTGGCCTTACTCAAGAAAATTGGATGAAGTGCCAATAATTTTATTCAATGCAATGTAAAAATAATCTTGCATGCAGTTTGCTCAGAATTTGATTAAACCTTAGGAATAAAGCCAATTGAATCTTGCAAGACATATAATTTCCAGACAGGGTATTAAGAAATGTGCCAATAAAAGCCTGTTTGAAACTACAAATTTATTTTTTGCTGCAACTGAAATAACGCCTTTAAAGGAGGATTTTTGTTTTTGCAGCAGAAAATGAGAGAAATGCATCTTTGAGTAGTTCTCAGGGAAGTCGTTGCGTCAAGAATGTTAAAAATCACAAAAATGTACCAGAGTTGTTTGCTTAAGAGTCTGTTAATGATGTGTAAGATTCCTCCAATGTTTGAATAGGACGGTTGTCTTAAATATTTCCCTTGTAAGTGCAACATCAATATATTGGATGCATATATATGCACAGCGAGTGTGAAACATGAAATCGACGTCAAATATTGTGTATATTAGTAGGCACGTTGAAGAATGAGGCATTTAAATACGAGCTGCTGCTCTCACAAATTACATGGAATAGTACTTTTGAGAGATTCTACTAAATCCTGTTGAAGCTAATTGTGGCATGAAATAAGTTCCACTCCAGGCATCCACATAACTTTGACTGACAATGTCATTTTAAATGTATTAATCCACTAAATCCAGTGCGAATCGTGAAACTACAAAAACAATCTGCATAAATCGGAGTCATTTTATAGCACTTCTATTATCATTTAGGACGACGTTTAATACGTAATATATAGATACAGGTTTTACATCTGACGTTTGATGCCCGGAACATGCAAAGTTACGATTATGTTGGCCTATTAAACATGGGCTTGAAAAAACATTTGAGTTTAACAAGACGTTTTTCTCAGACTGAGCTGAGCGCAACAATCTCTCTTGTGATTGAGAGTAGAACCATGAGCACACACGGCAACAAAGACGTCGTCGTAAATAACACAATGTTGGGTGCAGGAAAGCATCTTAAAAAACGCAGTTAGTGCTCGGGTGCCTTGAGAGATGCCACTTTTTACCTAGATGAAAAACTGTCTTACCTTATGTTCTTATTCCGTGAACGCAGGTATGTTATGCATATTGAAAACTACAATTGAAGTTCTATACAAAACATTTACGGAATTAAGATAAGTCGATGAACAAATTACTATGGATTTTATGACTAGTAGATGAGCAGTTAATATAATACATGGACATTTGAAATAGTGACAGACTTAAAACTAAACAAATATGCTTCGGAATTTTGTTTGGTGCTTGATTCGTTTCATTTTATTGAGGCCATTGTGGTTTTACAAATTCTTAGATATCATACACTTTTTAAAACAGTTTTGAACGCATTTCCTCCGTGGTTGTCACATTTAGTTAAATCAAGCAAACAGTTGTGTTGTTTATTTGCGTGTAGTTCCAAAATATTGTTATGGGATGAATTAGGCTGTGTAAGTACCAAGGTAAAAAAAACCTTGGATAAGTTCATAATCCTTTGGAAAGCACTCTTGATTTACTGCTGTGGTGTGAATCACCTCATTAGGTTTTGTAGAAAATTGACGTAGATAATGACTTAATTTTTTGTCTTCCGATCCGGAACCCATCCAAGACCTTATCTATGGATTCCGGAATTCTTAACTTGTCAGATCTCAGCCAGCTCTTTTCTGTTGGAGTTGAGTGTACAAGTGTCGGAAATTCCAATGTGTACAAAAACCAAGCGTGCGACGTATGATGCGCGACGGGATGAGTATGCAACTACTCACGTCATCATGACATTAGAGACAGCATTTGAAACTAGCGTGGAAAGACAAACTACACGATCAACAAGGTATTAATTGCTTTCCATTTGAACGTACTAACAAAACTTAGAACAAGCTTCGCTGAAAAATGCATACACGAGAGAAATGTGCGTTGGAGAAAAATAGCGAGTTGAGTGAGGACATTTGACACAAGGGAAAAATCATTCATGAATGTCTCCAGGTTCTTAACGGCGTGTAATCCACATGTGACAAGAACACACACGCATCCACACATGTATGTACCTAAGCCTATGCTCCCACATCACATCTACTATCTACGTCGCTGATGTTTATGGGGAAAGTATGAGTTGATACTTTTACAGTGCTCGAAAACAAAGTCAGGTTTAAAATTAGATTTGGCATAGTTCCCTATGAATTGTTACATTACGAGTCGAATCATATAATATTATCACATCACGCTTCTTTCATTTGAATAGCCTTACAAACATGTTGTACTGTAGCAAGAGTAGCGTCACACGGAAGTAAAAGAAAAGTCGTACACATTTCCCGAATACACAAGAGTGGTACACAAGGTTGGTCAGTTGCGTTAGTATCTTCCCAACCGGCACCTTCCTTCTTCACATGAAAGTCTTGTGATTGGAGTTTCTATCAATTTCAAGTGGCATTGGGCAATTACGGTAGTTGATCTATACATTATGCATGCTCCCTTCCAGATTTCCTGAAACTCGCTTACAATTACTGATTGTCCCTAACAATCCCACCTTGATTATTTGCTTTTCGAACGAACGACAGTACCAATGATACGATTAGCTCAGTGAACTTGGTTTACCAAGTGCCTCGTATGAACGTGTGTCCAAACTACCTTTGGAACCCATGGTAAAAACTCAGCATACAAATATTTAAGCTATGGTTATATTTACTATCTTAATTAATGTTTCAATATTATTCCTTAATATTTCCAGGATCATCATGAGACAATGGCCAAACATGCGTGCTGAACGCTGTAAAAGTTCAGCCGTACCTCAAAAGTTGTCATAGCCGAAAGTATGGGGAAAACAACCTCCAAAGATCAGGAGGTCTGCTCCCTCCTCTCAAAATGTCAGCATTTGGAAATGGAAGCAAAACATTTTGAGGAAGAGAAAAAGCGACTGGAGAACAAATTGCTTGCGGTGCAAAAACGACTATGCCTCGAAGAGCAGCTTGTAAAACATCTGAAAGAGCGAAGAGCTGCGGAACTGAAGACTCTCCGGAAAGACTACATGGAAAAGTTTGAGACAGCTATGAATCTGCTTAAAGTTCGGTAAATTGATTGTATGAAAACTGATACTTATTAGTTACGGAGAAAGCATCATCTGGAAACGACTGAGGAACACCTTTCTCCGTCAGACTGAAAAGGCTATGAGCAATGTCAGTTCAGTGCCAAAAATAATTACGAGACTCTGGTCTCAATCAATTTTTCTTCTTTTCATAGTGCCTTGAGGCATTTATGGAATTGATCCAATCGAAATCACCCAACTTTACATAACTTAGCTATTTAGTACGCCCTCATGAATTTAATCAGATTTTGATATCTTCAGGTTTTTCATACATTGCAGCTATCGGTTACGTAAGGAGAAGGAACTTTTTTTTAAAAATCGTCCACCATTTGCTAATAGTTTTTTTACTTTTAAAAAGTTTCTGGGAAATTGTACAACTCTCAAAAATTTGTATGCTGTTGACTAGTTTCGTTTCTAAACAGATATTTAAGCATTAGTTAACTCTTATTAGAGACTACCTACATATCATCTCATAAAAGATTATAATCACAGCTGCCGATTTGGTACGAGCATGTCTTGTATGCACATTTGGCTCATTGGTTTCACGAAATTTTGCACAGGGTTCAGACTGCAAGTACTTGTCCATACTTGCGTATCCCAAAGTCGTGTCTTAAATTGAAATGACTGCGTTTGCAAAGCCATATCATTATGTCAAACTTGTTATTAGTGTTTAATGTTAATTCGTTTCTACACGCACAAACATTCCTCTGATATGTTTGAAGATGTTAATCAGGTGGCAATAAATAACCTTTTTGACACGCACAAGGAAGCTGTCACCGATTTGCATTGAAGAAAAGTACAACAGGGTGCAACAAAGCTATCATGTATCCTTTTACATTCCGCAATATTACTAGTCCAACAGAACACGAACATAATATATGCCATGTTATGATTGAGGATTAAATTTTGCTTCAACCAAAAACCAAACCATACCTTTAACAATGAAGGAGCTATCTCTGGTTTTTTTACCACACGTGTCTACGATCTCTGTGAGCGGTGAGGTACTCATACATGACTACCGCTCATCTGATAAGTTAGACAGATTGACTGCACACTTAATAACTTCAATCTTGCTCATTAATGACTTAATACACAATAATAATAAATTGTTTAGAGTAATTAGTGTAATTTCGCAGCAAATACTTTTTATTTTGATTATTACATATTTGCAGTGAAGTGTAGGGGTTCAAGTAATCAAAATGAGCTTACATATTACTCACTACAAGGCAGTTTATGTTTGCTTGATTAGCTCAACACTTTTGTGTTCACGCTATCTAAAACAATTTTTGGAGAAAGCACAATCAATGTACTTGGGTGGTCAACCAACATTACCCAAGGAACCGTGTGCAAATATAAATTGATTGCATATAAATATTAAATGATTATAATTTCCGTAGTAGTAATTGGGGATACAGGGATGCATGTCACAGCGTTATTTTTTATAAGTTCCTGTCGTGTCATAAAATTTCAATTTATTTGTATCAGTTTTTGCTGTTTGAATTCGCTTTTTTTTATATCGGGCGAGTACTTAAGATTATTACTTTCCATCATAATTTAATATAGGCCATAAATAAATGCGTAGTATTTGTATTAAGCGTATTGTGTGCGAATAGACGGAGATTAGAGTTTTTCTATCTAATCTTATAAAAGATACGTTCGAATTATGTATGTCATTAAAATTAGTGCCATATTATGATTACAATGCAGCTGATAAAAAAAATGTTCTTGGTAAACAATAAATGTGCATTTCATGTTTGGTTTCCTGGTTTTTAAAGAGTACAAGTGGAAATGAGCCAAAGTTTGAGGCGTCACAAGGAGCAGTTGAAAATGAGCTTCCGATCCGATCTGCTGAAACTGACTAGAAAAAACTGTCAACTCACCAACCTTCTTCATTATATTCAGCGGGTAAGAAAGAAGCCCAACATCACCTCACCTTTAAACAAAAGTTTGAACTAAAAAAATACAACGTTGCGTTGCATGAGCAAGAGCTGAGTGCAGTAGAGTGTAAGCAATAATCCGGAGTTATTGTTAAAGCTCTACGCTTTTAAGATCCCTTTTGGTATGCAACAATGAACTTTTTTTATTCCATTGTTTGATTGACTCAACCGTGATTTTTTCGTCACGATTTTTAGAAACTAATCGCATGCTAGGACGTTGTTTCACTCATGGTGTAAGCAAGCCCTACAAATATTATGTGTGTTAGCGATAGGTACAAGGTAATGGTGGTGGTGGTGCTGATGCTATAGATGAATTGCATTATGGTTTCCTTAATTTGAGTTAGCAAAACATCAAATATTCGATTCAAACCATCACGATCAGCACTAAAGAAGTTTCCAAATTATTACACATTTGTTTGTTGTGACAGTAATTTGGGGTTTGCAACAAACTTGCGTATCCCAGATTTTGGGTTTTGAGGACATCCAACAGATACTTTGCATGACTTCAGCGTGACCCAACTAACTCATGTGCCTACTCTCCTTTGTTTTTGTAACCCGGGAGTTTGTAAGTTTCAAGACAAGATGTTTTTAAAGGAAGTGTCGATTCTGATAAGACGTTTTATGGCTTCAAGCTCACACACACTATTGCTTTGAGTCATTAACATTAATACGTACAACATGACACTTCTCATTAATCTAAAAATGTAATCAAAGAGTTTACTTATAGGAGTCACTAGTATTTACACAGAAGGTGGGGTAAACCTCCCTTACCGTACCGTTGTCAATAATGAATGATGAGCTTAATTAATCTTACAAAACACGAGATTACACAGAGCTTTAAAGCTCTTTCTCACATATCACCATTTATCAATTTCATATTCCACCCATCAAAACTTTTACATACAGGTAGGTAACTCTCTTAATAGGTGGTATCATATAACTACTTCGAATTGCTATCTAGGGTGAAGAGCTAATAATGTATAAATCACGCCACGCAGAACAATTACTGTGTTTAACGACGACTATTTGTTACGTGAATGTGATTTGATATGGCAAGAGTATGCACCAAAATGATTCTTGGCTGTGTACCGGATAATTTATTTTATTATGTCTGCATACAACTATCAAGACAGGATGTCGTTCACTTCACCCAACTTTTTCCATGCGTATAGATACATACATACTACGTGTTAATTACTAATTGTTCTACTAAGCATTAATTATTCTAGCTGGCATGGCAGCTCCTTCTTGATGAACTTTAATGTGCTGTGTAGGAAATGCATTAAACCATGTTTTATGACGAGGAAGCCATATGATGCAAAAAAAGTTATCTAGCTCCCTTTTAAAACTACAAAGTGTATAAGTACAGGATTTAGCAATAGCCACAATGAACATGCTGGCTAGAAACCACAATTGACAGGTGATGTATAGCGTTTAGGTACGGCATGAAAATTAATTCATACTGTCTCCATCTCTTTCTCAAGTCATTATGAGCCATACGTATGGCGTCAGAACCGCAGTTCTCCATGCTTTAAAAAATTGCATTAAATTTAAATACAGTTTAACGGAATTGTTAAAACAACATTGATAACAACAATATCAATGCAGGACATTTGCCTGTACATGCACGTGATTCACGGACTACCTTGTTTGTATCGCAACTCTAGTAATAAAAAACTTAATTGCTATTTGCATTTGAAAATTGTTTCAATGAATTGAATCCGTAGTAAGTGAACAAACAGTTAACTTCCATCTAGAAAAAAACTTTTCTCAAGTTAATTGCTCCTTCATGTGAATCACAATTAAATTCCTTTAGATTCTCATCGCAATGACAATGTATTTACGCTGACTTAAAATTTATGCACAAGTACCACCCAACGAAATGGCAGAAGGGTTTCTTCACAAAAGGTTGAAATGCATGTTAACAGTGTCAGCAGTCATTCATTATAAATCCCTTCCTGTGTACTTAAACCAAAAAAATCACGGCAATGGGAAAAAATACTGTCCACATTGACGTTGAACATTGAGCAAAACAATGGATTCCTAATAAAGTGAGACTGAAATCACTGCTAGCCTACTGCAAGCATGCAACGCGTATAATTATGGACTTTATGGTGGCAAGAGTTCATTCAGGGCTAGAAACTCATTGCAGCATCAGTAATAGTAGTAGCTGCTAATGGTAAAAAGCAATAGCTAATGAGGAGGAAAGAAGTCTTTCGAAAAAAGGAAAACTATCAGTTAGTAAATAACAGCTTTTAAAAGGAATATAATAACGGATTAATGCAAATCTCTATGACTCACAAACTTCCCTCATGCACTGGGTAGGAAAGAGTGTCGGAAATAATAGTACGTTTTTCTGCAATTGGAAATCGCTTATAATTACGTTTTCTCACCATGCGTCTTCGTGTATGCGTTTTTCATTCAATACTATTATGAGCCTAAATACATTGTCATTGTGAATGAAGCTTGGACAGTTTTTTGTTAAACAAAACACAACGTTTCTCATCAGCATGAGTACACAATAAACATGCAAATGGCCTGTATATCCGATAAGTATGGTGTGGCTATGCAGTTCAAAATATCATTTTACTCGAAGCCTTTGAGCAGTTTAAGTAAAATTGAAAGTTTTTTTTGTTAAAGAGGATCAGTTTTCGTGTCTCGCTTCAACCCAAACAAATAAAAATGTCCTTTTTTGCTGCAACTCTCTGATAAAGTAGAATTTTCAAGTGGACAAAACTAAATCATCTTATTGTAGTCTCCCCCTGTAAGATGTGATTTCAAATACTATACAATAATAAGTGCAACAACGCTGTAATTCTATGACAACAATCACAACATAAATTAACTAGTGCAGTGGTCAGTAAGAGTACTTCGAGAGCGGCTTTACAATTACTTATTTACGAACTAATTCTAATATGAGGCATTTTATGATTGGATGTTAGTGTGTGATTTTTTTCTTGGAATGCAGTACGACATTGCATGGTTCGCCAAACAACTGAGCCATTTATCACTTTTTAACACATTAAAAACGAATCAGCTTAAATGTTACTTCTAAATCACGCAAATGATGTGATGCAAGCCTTATCTTCCTATTCTACACCCGTTTCATTAAGCACAGTGTTCGAAGTTAATAATCAAAATCTCCAAATCCATTGTTCAAACTGTGTCCTCGAAGGGTAAAAAGAGAAGTCATTGTAATCGACAATTTTTTGTATGCGGAGCTTAGTGAGTTGTAGATAGCATATTTTTTTTGAAGGAAGAACACCTCAACTGCGGATATTCATTCACCTCAGCAGCAGGCAGTTAGTAACCGTGTGTTTTCGTGTCCGCAGCAGCTTGCTGAAAAAGTGTTTTTTTGCTATCAATGCGATTTTTTGTTTGTTAGCACAAAAGATTTTTTAAATTGCTATAATAAGTTCAAAAACAATAAAAAGTGTCGGTTATTACTAATTTATTGCACACAGCTTCAACAGCTAGAAAGGGACTCTGAAATTAAGCGACGGTCCCACTGCTGTTGTAAAGGGAACAAGCAGGTGGGAGACCCCTGTTTGTTTCACGAGCAAGACGACATTGATTGCTGCCACTCAGCGGACCCTAGACTCCAAAATTTACGGGTGGAATTTCAAAAACAAATCGACAAGTTGGTAAGAAATAATATAATACGCAATTAGAACCTAGTTGTGTGTTGAATTGTCTACTGCAGTCGGAGTAATTCGTCTCTTCATACTAGTTAAAAATTTCGACACACATAATTTGACCGAAATCTCATGTATTTACTATTTACTAAGCACTGACACGTTAGAGTAAGCATCCTTGTTAAATAAGCACATATAATAAAAAACCTCAAGATAATGGAGTAAAAACCATATTCAACCGAAAAGGTAATAAATACTTGTGGGTTTCACTCACATTTTTTTCTAGCTTTATGAATTGAAGGAACGGGAGGAGGGAATAGATGAGCTAAACAGAAACGTTGAGGAGATACATCATTCAAAGAATACCGTCTTATCTTCATCGTATTCTAATCCTTCTTGCTCAAAAGGAGATTCATCAACCACCACCAGGAGCAAAAATATAAAAACAGGCAGTAAAAACGAAGTGGGAAGAAGCGGTGCTCCTTCTGCTGTGGCTCATGGTGATTCTACTGTAATAGCAGCAGCAACTGTTGCAAAATCGGATATAACTAGCACCAGCCCAGCCATTGATGATGGCGATGATGCCAGCATAAAACCAATCTGCACCAGGAGTACTAACAACAACAATAACTCTGTGGGCCCTGTACGCAACAAGGTAGTAAAAACTCTGAAAATCTTTTTCCATCTATTTTATGATTAAAAGCCCATTTCCCCATAATTTACGACATTGAGGTTCGGTTTGCTTTGCTAAGCTTGTGATACACACGATCTTACGATGAGAAGATCAAAAAGGATGTACAAAGAGATGAGAAAAATGCAGTTGCCGCTGTGGCTACTACTACTGACTACTACCGCTTTAGTCAGAGAATTAAGAGCGAGATAAAATACTTTGCTTAGACAAATGCTCAAGGAAAAGCGTCGGAATGGGAAGGTAGCAGCGTGCATGCATAAAAGTTGCATTTTTATATTATTGGTTGGCTGCATTGTCAACTGAAAGTGGTGATTCATTTAGCTAATGGTAGTGGTCTTAGAAAAAATATGGGCCAAGTGACAGTGAAGGCTAAAAATGCTAAAAAATTTAACGAGATGGAAAGTGAATGGATTTTTATTCACTGGTCACAGACCATGCCATTGCACTGCACTGCATAAAAATTGTTACGTAAGGTCAATCAGACAACATTTTAGGTAAAATATAAGTATTTAGTAGGACCTTTGCTTGCTGGCGGACAGTGAATACTTTATGAACTTCAACAAAGGTATGTAACTCTTTGTTGTTCAGGGTTCTCACTCGTATTTGAAACCTATTCATCAATACTTTGGCTACTGTGTACTTATGTGTTTACTTATTTTAGCAATAGATTGTAAGAGTCAACCTGACAATAGTTTGCAATAGGATAAAATTATTTTGCTGAGTTTTGAGATTACATCAAAATGCAATTTCATTTCTCATTTGCTTAAAAGACGTCACATAACATTGCTATTTAAATTTTGCACATTCCTAAATTATTTTTTTCAGCTTATAACTCTCATCCGAATATAGTATTACAAATTGAATTTTGAAGTAAACTTTAGCACCTTACATATAGTAGACTCAAGTTCATCTTCAGATAATGGATGAAGAAAAGTATCAAGTGAAAAGTAATTGTATTTGTGGTAAGGCGAGTTTTTTTCGTACACAACGGAGGGTGAATATCCTTAACTGTCTTCGGAGGTGTACTGATGAGTTTTAAAATGAATAGAGCTTTATCCGTTGACCATGTCTGAAAGCTTCCTTCATTATGTTTTTTTTCTCAAGAACCCATCTTCATTACTACTGCCACTGCACCTTGATGTACTATTTTTTGCACGTTAATGTGCAAATCCGTGGTCTTCGAATCTCATTGAAAGTGATGGCATTAAGTAATGAAATGAGGATGGATGCTAGATTCAATTCTGATTTGATCTTCCACGCACACCATCACATTACATTATTGCATCATTACACTACTCTATTGGATTAGGTGTCTCTTCAACAAATGCCAAATGCCCGTTGAATTTCCTGGTAAAGGAAGATTAGAAAATAGAAGAGTTTTAGTGCACCGTACACGCTAGAGTTTTGAACTGAGGTGTTGATGCAGTTTCGTATGTGCCAGAGAACTTGAAAGGAATCACTGTGTCATCTCTTCCAATTAAGGAGATGGACGAAAACTTTTAATGATGCTTTGATTGTGCAATGCATATATGCATTCGCGCAGAATTAATTAACATGGCTAGATTGATTGAAAGCTGTAACCAAAGGGTTACATCTCAAAAGTTGCATACTCCACGCCAGAATAGAGGGAGAACAAAGCTGACAGTAGTTACTCTGAACGAAAGATGAAGTTCATATTGGAACTTTGAACGACTCGTCTATTCATATTATACTTTTGTATTCCTAAAACTTCCAATGTACGTTTTTATTCATAACAAGTTAAGCAAGTTAACTGGAATACTTAGCAACAAACTTATAATGAGAGCATAGAACTTTATAACAATAATTATTTTTTGAATCATGATTTTTTCCATTTTTGCATTGTATTTATAGGTGCCTCGATATAATTGTATCATTTCAACAACAAATATGTTTGTTTGTTTGATAAGTTTGTGCAACCAGTCCGATGTTACATCACTATTTTTACGATACATTTGGCAATTGTATTGTATCTTGTATTATGTTTGGATTATTTGAATTTTTACATTTTAAAAACCATCATGGTATCCCTTTCGCATATCCAGTGAAAATGTAGGTTGAACTTGATAAAGATGTAACAAGCTTGTTAAAAGTTTTGGTCGGAGCAAACATTGCGACTATGATAAAACTTAGTTCAGTTTACACTTTTAAAAAGCCCATATTCAATAGTTTTACATGATACAAATGTCCACTATTAAAAATTTCACAATTGAAATTACTTTTGCATGTATTATGTCTAAAAAATGTTTCCCAATTTAAAAAACGGCAAAAATATGTAATGTAATCCACCCTATATTTGACCTTTCGTTGTTCCCACGCCAAACTTTCTCTGCTACACAAATGCTTATGCTACGTTAAAAAATGATGCCAGATTTTCGGATTCTGCCTAGTTAACACAGGATTTGTTTCTTCTGACAAACTTAAGGAACATAGTTATTGTAAAGCATCTACTGTAATCTGTTGTACTCCAAAGAGCTTTCAACATGGGGAAACTGGTCAGTAGAAAATACACTTGGTTATTGAGGATTTTCATCGTAGCTTTTTATTCCAGGCCAAAATGTGGACGTGAGAACTATCGATGTTAGGTTATTATATATGCAGCTACGATTATGTGTCCACCTTCGCTTGGCCTTTTGAAGTTAATACATTGTGAATACAAAAAGAATCATCTTGCCTTTCACTAGAAGTCTGGACCGAATCTTCCCAGCACTCATCTTCCAAATCCCTTCCTCGCCAAGGTTTTTGACCCACACAAAATGCTGATTTTATTTTCATAGCAGTGTGATGGTGAAATCGTGCTCAATTCTGCAATATCTTCCTGGTAATGTGCTTGCATAGTTGTGAAGATACTGTCTTGCAACTTCACGAACATGATGTTAGTCTCCCATTGTACAGAAGCGGTAATAAAATCACTTGTGTATCAGCTGTCAGTTTGAAAAATGAAATTGATTGTATCTCTTTACAAGATGAGTAGTAAGTGCATAAAATTTTCAGCAAAGGACTCAACAGTTTCCCCGTCCTTTTCAGCAACGTTGTTTGCGAGAAGTCAAAAATCACTTGCTAAAGTACTTTTTCATCCTCTAATTCCGACTCGATGACTAGTGCAGTTTTGGGTTAGAAGATGGATGTTGCTCTATCCCATTTAGTAATGTAATAATAATGTCCATACACATATATGGTTGTACATTCATAATCCATAGGATGAGATGATGTTACTTCATTCATACGCATTTCTTTTGTGCTTTTTGATATACGGCAATAATTACAATGAAAATCCGTTTTCCTGATGATGTCAGTTGGTTGTGGATCACCATATCGGAACAAGAACTGTAAGCAAGCAGGAGCGGTAGTAAAATAGAAGTCTTACTTTGTCTTGTCAACAAGAAAGTAAGGTGAGAACGAAGGTACTCTACCTGTGCAGCTTGTTGCATTATTGCCAAGTCTATAAAAATGATAAAATGTGACAATCGTCGTGGTGGTGAATGGTAAAGTGGATCCATGAACGTATTTTCGTTTCGTGGTCGCTGTTGTTCAAGCGAACGTTATTTATCTGTGTACAACATCGTAGATATTTTGTTCCTTATTTTCCAGGTTGCTAACCTCATCATCTGCTGAATCCGCTTTTCTTCTCTGCCAATTTAAAACCTGTCACAGGTAGACACAGCTGCAAACAAGAGAAGTATCATGCATGCATGACATTTTTATAATATTCATTGTCTACGATTGGGAAATTTCATATTGTTGAGTTCTTTTCCAATCAGTGTCATTTTTAAGAAAAGGGAAGATATGACGAGAGAAAAGAAGAGATTCAACTGGTTTGGTTTGCCTATAACAGAAGAAAAAGCATGCATGCATGCATGCATGTTCCATCAACTTCCTTTGAATGTAAAAGCCACATGAATAGGTGTGGATCACTTAGCTCAGCGGTCGGCATTTTCAAGACTTAACCTAACAAGTAAAACCTAGTTATTTTAATTGAGGGTATCATCTTCTCTACATTTTAACTTAAAAGGGTCCATCTGAAGATTAGGGCTGAAAAACGTGCATGCATTCTGGCCGTTCGAACGCGTACAATAAAATCAGTGATAAATATTCAATGACTGACTGACTGACTGAGTAACTGAGACAACTGAGCCAGAGGGTTGCTAATTTATTATTTTACTCCTTCAATTTGCATTCATTCATAATGAACATCGAGTAAGTGCTGACTTTTACTTTTGGTACACACTCTGACTTAAATGAAGCTAAAGTATCTTATCCAACCAAGAGTTTGATGGTCCCCTCAAACGCTCACGCAAAAACCTACCTGATTAGTCAGCTACACATAAATAAGTAGATGGGATCCATCCAAACTCCACAGACAACCAAACAATGTACCTACCTACATTGCCTTACTATTTTCCGTGAACCTTACCTCACCGGGGTCTACTTAAGATTTTGGTGAAAAAATCAGGTTTCTGTTGGTTTTGAAGGTACTCTACTCGTAGAAACATCAATGAAACAAGTTCAATACGAGTCCTATAAGTATAGCCTGGTTGCTATTACGTTTGTGTTGCGTACAACCAAAATTATGCCAGTTGTCTGAAAGAAATCAGCCAGTGGTGAGGTAGAACAGCAGGAGTAGCATTAATGGCAAAATGTTGTTTCTTCTTCTCCTCGAAGCAAAACGTATAAGAGAGGAAACTACATGATACACCGGAGGTGATACATTATGCATTTTACGGGGATTCTTGAGTAAGCTGAGCTATTACAGCATTAGACTTCAACCAAATGTTCGCCTTACTTGAGTCTGCGGTGCAAGCAGAAGAATGTATGAAAGCAGCGGATTATAATGCAGCCAAACGAATTAACATGATAAAGTAGATTAAAGTATGAGTATATACACTGTTCTATAGTTGAGTTGCTGCTAAGCTAATCGCTAATACGGCACACATATTATAGCTATTTATTTCTTGGGCTGAGCAATCTATCTGATCTGTGTGTAGTTAATAAACAAAACACTACCCGTAACTTTTTTGAGGGCTGAACATTATGATGATTACAGTAATGATTCAACTTGCTAATATTATTATTAAACTTGATAAAGGGGGAAAATGTAACGCGGAAACTAGTTTTTATGAGCGTTTTGCATTATCATCATCATACATACGTAATACCTTCTCCCCCTTACACACTTGTCATTCATTTTGGTTATTGACTAGAAAAAATGTGTTTGCCTCGTATATATGTAAGGGATGTAGGCATTTAGTAAAACAACATGCTTCGTTCGTACGCACGCACGCATACCGGTATTTGCATTGCAATTACATACTTGTGTGAATCTGCCCTCCCGTCACACCTGAACTCTTGTAGAAGATGAGAGGCTTTTGTTTGGAATTAAATAGGTAACTATTACGATTCCTGTTACACATTTTTATTACGTCATTCAGCATTCAAATTCAGCAAGTAAAACATTAAATTAAGTCATAATAGCGTGAAAGTTAACCTTGAAATCATGACGTGCAAATAAAAGAAACGATATTTTGCAAATCTAAGTAAAATTTACCTATTCCTGTGCTCAAAGTTAAATCAAAAGGCTGCCTGGAGCTGCAAATTTTGTATGTAGTTTAAAAAAGATGGATGTTTATTTCTTGGTAAATATTAATCACAATATGATGCTATCACACCCATGAATGATTCTTAATGATCATAAATAACAGCATCAAGTTCGGATGTGATGGACAAATGCAAATGATAATATTTCCCGAAAACAATTCTGTTATTTATGACATCTTCAGGTCTGTTTTTAGTTACTGTTATTTTGCCCTCATACATCGTGATATACACGAAGTAGTCGGAAATTCATTGTTTCAAATTATTGTAATTTTTTCATCAAATGGTTATTAGAGCTAGCCATCGGCAACCAATGCAAACGGCACAATAATTTGAATTTCATATAGTACCATTTTCCAATGAATTTAAAGAGTTAGGACCGTATTTTTGAAGTAATAACAGCTTCCTTCTTTCCTCGCACATTAAAAACGGTTGTTGTTGTAGCACCAAATAGGCTTTGGCTCCTTTTTTCATATTATTTTTGATAAAGTCTGTATTCAATTTTTATTGACTTTCGTGGTGGTTCAATATGCCTTAATAACATAAATACATATATTTCATACATTATTCCTTACAGGTTTACGGTGTGGGGTAGTGGTGTTGTGTGGTATATTACGTTGTGAAAAAGTACGAATTAACAGTTAACATTTCCACTCCTGACAGGATTTTATGTCTAGGTATATTAATTAAAAGTTGATAGCTCCCATGATAAAAATCAAGGCATATATCCCGTTTTGCTATGTACAAAATGCAGCTACTCTACTTCTACGATACGTACTTACCGTCAACAGTACAACACATGGAGTTTTTAATGTTTTTTGGGATGCTGCTGATAGTGCCCATGCTACACGGGACGAAGATGAGTCGAGCGTAAAGAAATAAGCACATAGCAGTGTTGATGATTACTTGATTACATAGAAATTAAAGGCTCGGCGTTGACGGCAATGAATAAAAAATCTTTTTTGTCTTTTTACAATTTTTCCTTTGTATCATTGTGAATGAAGAAAATTATTATCTTGCCATATATAACCCATCACTGTATAATTGTGTATGGTATATTCATTTGCCATTTGCGGATTGTTAACCATATGTATTCGAAGGGATTCGCATACATTCATGTGTTGCATGAATATATACAGTGACAAATCCCTAATTTTAAGATGGATGCAGTCGTTGACTGTAAAAAAAATACAGCGAGATAGCTGTTCTTCAAATCACGAATTTGATTATATATGTATGTATATGTGCATATGGATTACGGACTTTTATGTGACAGTACAAATTTCAGTTAATGATCATGATGATGCTGTTGGTGGCAACGCAACGGCGTTGATGATGATTATCTACGGGAGAAAGAAAAAGGTTTTTTGAGGACAGTCAGGTGTAAAACTGCATGAATTAGTAACTGCTAAATTATCACACCATCATCGCCTGCAAGTAAGAATGCACTTGACCAGAACTCAGTTTTCTTGGCAATGACACAGACAAAAAGAGTAGTAATCAGTGTACATTCTCCCCAACTCCTCATCTATATAATTTAGAAAATAGACGTTTGGAATTTAGATCCGTTCCCCACGAATCTAGCAAAAATTCATTTTCTTTGGAGCTGTGGGAGTTGTGTGTGTTACACTCCATTTTTTTATGAGAAACGGGCAATCATTTGTAATTTATATGAGTTTTCATTGTGTGTAGGCAAGTTAAGCATTGCTCCGTTAAATCGCTCCCAATAATTTGGTTACAACCGAGTGTGCACCGTTCAGATTATTCTGACACATGAACATGTACATAGAGATAAGTATTGTACTACTGGGAAATGCCGACATGATTTTCCTGAATGGAGTGCAAAACATGCTCAGACTTACTATATCATAAACATTTGTTGTTACACTGTGTTTTTTCCACTTGTTGTTAAATCGAAATATGTTGAAAACGTCGCCATTCTTCATATACACATCACAAAGTCGTATGATTTTCTTGACAGCTTGTACATAGCCACAGCTGGTGTATATTATAATTATATTAATGTTGTGGAATAAGTTCACTTCACTCCTTTTTGTGAGTAATGACAAGTGAGATATGAGTATTACAGGCTTTTTCCTAGATTTGAACTTGATGCAGCAGGTTTTTTTCTTCTGTAAATGTATGTATTTCATTATTATTAATGTTCGCGGATAGTAAGTCACTAAGTCAGTCAGTCATTCAGCAAGTCTCATAAAATATCCATAATGGTGAACTTGGCATACAACAAGCTAAAGCTGACGGACGTGTAAGCTGTTGGTAAATAAACTGACCAAGTTAGTTCAGTTGCACGCAAAGTAAAAATCTATACCAGTATGATACAATACAGTGTACAACACTTTTTTACCCTTCAGTTGAAACCATTTAGGCAGTTCTAATGCATTTAAAAAACATGTAATGCTCACCAGAGGAGAGCCAGTAACCAGCTCATAACTGCTAGGAGAGCTTTCCCCTTATTTGTAGCCATGTATGTATTTCATTGACGCTGTTGACCATAGCACGCAATTTTGGGGTCTGGTGTACTTATGCAATTATTAATTTATTTAACAGTTTTGATAAATTGTTGCGAGTCATTTCACACTGTTTTAGGAGAATCTTCAGTTAACACAATTTGTTTTAAAAGACTTTCATTTTGAAATAATAATGATAAGTTTTAATGTATATGCGAGCTTAAATCAGAAATTGTTCATGGTTTGAGAGTTGGAAGATGAAAGGTAACTAACCCAGTAAAAATAGAGCTACCGAGGTTGAAAATTGCTTTTGTGTTCCAAATACAAAGCATTTGTAATGTGCAATGCAGTAGATTACATTGGCGGGATAGATCCAATTTTGCACCGTTTTTTAAATGAAAATTACAAAAAGAAGCTGACTGTATCAATCGCGTATATGCAGGATTAGTTTGAAATCAACTTGATTGTTATTGTTTTTATTACCAATATATTTTGGCAGCTCGCTTGTTATAATAATTTTGTTTTTGAAAACGTTTGGTATCTCTGGCACAACATGGAGGGTTGTCGAAAGTGAGAGACAATAGATATTTTTATGAACAGTATCGAATGTTTTCTCCTGAATGTATTCATTTTTTGGTACCTAACAGCAAATAAATCGCAAAATCTAATACAACATTCACAAGCTGTATTTCGATCGCAGACTGCACTTTCACCCCCCGTTTCAAGTAAACTAATTCCATACAAATCCACTAGTCAATAGACATGCCAATTTTTCATCTTTCATGCAGAAAATTATTCCTGGCGGAGTTTTGAAATAAAATTCGTAACGATATGATATTGTCTCATTTACAGGGCTGCTTTATTTCGTTATCCAACGTCATTTTACGTGATGCCCACGCCATCATATTCAATTTTGTCACATTGTTGGATTGATTCTAATAACTTACGGTCACTCCGACTCACAATTCCAATAACTTTCTAGACCGTGTATAACAAATAATTTACATATATTGTTTAGTCGAGATTGTAATTTAACTCGGGTTTCAATGCACCAACTGAAGCTAGAGTAATTTTTTCATCAGTAGAATGACATTACTCACCCTGTTACATATGCAGGTAGATGTCAGGCCATCGGTCCAATCCAGAAAGTCATCAATCAGATTTGCAATAATAGTGGTATAATGTGATTTGTGATATGAAAGTATTATGGATTTCCGTGCTGATTTTGTGACACCCACATAATTAGTGTTCACTGCGTATATATGTCCTCAATATGAATTAATAGTAGTGTCTACCATTTCACTCACTGCTTCCGCTACTGTCATGAACTTTTCATATATTGAAAAAAGTTGAATATTTCTTAAGGATTCTCATTGAATGTCCATTCAGTGTTCTCTTTGAACAGTCATTTGGAAGTGGTCACACTGAACGTCCCATACATATTTCTATTGAACGCATATTGTAGGATTTCATTTTTAGTCCCAATTTTTTGTTCCCCACTACTAATGTTTAATAAAGTAATGATGCTATTACTTGGGTAGGATGATACCAGGAATCCACGTGTACATCCCCTCCATTATGATGGGTTCCATGAAATACTGCTCCGCAAATAAAGTGGGTTCACCAGAATTGGACATTCATGTTCCTACAGACTTCCTTTGAAACATTGCACAAACGCAATTAATTAATTTGTTCTCGTATTTTTACACCATTTGGTTAATTTATGAAGAATTCTGCGGTAAAACGTAATTATTTTTGTCTCATATCACATTAATAGAGCAAAAATGAATATTGATGAATAAGCTGTATGAAAATCTGAAAACGACTTATGATTTCTTTTCTACAAACCCTAGACTAATACCCAAATGAATGAGTGTATGTATGTGGTATTTTTCATGTTAGAATGACTTTTTACCTACTCATTACAGCTTCTAAGATGATTTCCTATATAGCAGACACAACGATAGTGTGTCTATCTAAACTTACGTTCAGTAGTTAAATTACAGCTTCGTGAGCACACGTAAATATCTCATAATGTTTTTGATAAGTACTTTTATCTCATTTAAACTGGTAACATAACAGGCACATCTTCTTATGACACGAAGAAAATAACCCAACCCTTTCGACATTCAGTTTAGGTATGTATGTGTGCGTAATGCACCCTTTGTACTCAAATGTTAAATGCAACCCTACGTAATAAGCCAATGAAATTGGAGATAATGATGAATGAATTGAATTTTTGTGAAAGTATATTTTAATATTATTCTTACTTTTTTTAAGCGTTCCGTATGAGTCTGACAGCCAGTATTTAACAAAAAGAGTATATTATATTCTCAACTACCTACTTGAAAGGCATGAGGATGAACGAGTTGAAATATGAGCTTCTTTGCATCACTTTTTTGTTGCTTTTGAGCTGATTTACAATTTAAGGATTTTGATGAGGTGATTTACAATATGGTAGATGAGAAGTGTGTATGTATATTCTTGAAAGGAAGCCAGTACTTACTTATATGCTGTATATTATTCCCTTACACTTTTCATATTCTGACATTAATTACTTTCTTTTCCGTTAAGATAATTACTACATTAAATGGCATTTAAAGGTAGGTATTGAAATTTCAATCCAGTGGAGTATACTACAACACAATGGTATCGTTGTGAACGCAAGAAACTTGTTGCTGAAGTGAATTTTAAAAAAAAGTTTCAAGATATTGAATATGATAAAGGAGGAAACTGCGAACAAAATAACGACACGGTAAAGGGAAGAAGAGTAGCGATTGTGAGGTGCTAAATGTAAAAAATTCTCACACTGTGAGTTTACCTATATATTACAATGGCACTACCTGTTGTTCAATTGTGGGATTGAGAACTTCTCTGTATGAAGGCGGAGGAAGAAAGTCATTGTTATTAGATCAAGTCCCATCATCACATCACATATCACCATCCTCATTTTTGTTGTTAATATAAGAGCGTTTTTGTTTTTAATGCGATTCACTGACTGAGTGACTGACTGTCTGAATGACAGAATTATTAGGTAGAACCACTGCCAACAATGCTTATCCTGGTTCAACACCATAAATAAAAAAAGCAAACGAAGATATCAGCGAAGAAAAATCGGAGCCCCTGTCTTATGGTGCATTGCGTGTATCACCGCAGCCATATCTTGAAATAATTATTCTGTTGGTTGACGAATGTATGTGTTCTCCTCGTGGTGGCCAGCAACAATACTACTGGTTCGGTGTGATTTTCAATAGTCTTGTTAAAATGAAGTACTTCTTTAATAAATATAAATGCTGTGCTCATTTCAAATGTTCATATTGTATGAGAAAACAATGAGGAGCGAAGTCCTGCTGATTTATTTTATAAAAAAATCGTTGTTGTGCCTGTAATGTTGGTTTTAGGATTTAGCACAGTTTCAACAACTGTGTGGCCAAAATTGCTAGACTTCTTTTGTGCCGTATTTCATCATCACACGTCAATAATTTCGATGATTCCTCTTCACCAACTTGTTTTTTAGGCAAACTTTGTGGTGATACAGGAAAATGATTTAATGTGTTTATTACCATGATCATCCTTGCATCAAAACAAAAATTACGGAGTGAACCATACCAAATAAGAGGGATGCGCCCCAAAATAATTTTGCATTCCATTGACCAAGCAAGTGAACAGACAGTTCCTTTTATTTACAAATAACACTAGGAAAGAATTTGAGCGATACGGAAAAACTTGAAAGCGATGTCAATAAATGCATTTCAGGTGTACTCACTAGCTCACGTCGCTTCCTTTTCTCGCGGCGAAAAATGTAGCAAATCATTAGCTCGTGCTGAAGACGATGATGAATACACAACAATGAAATGTACGTATCCATTATATCAATTTTCGTTTCGTCGTCGGTTTTTTGACTGTCTGGCATTGCACTGCACTGCATTGTTGTTACATATTCGCTTCAGCGTTTTTTGCTTCCTATATTCATTTCATCCGTTTCTTATTCACGTTAGGTATTACTAATACCGTAGCTTTGAGAAAACTGAACGTTGTTACCTGAAGCAAGGAGATGAAGAGTAAAAAACCATAATCATATCAGGGGGAAATCACAAAATGGATGGATGTATTGTACTAGGTGCTACACGGCCACCGTACCTATCGTCGTAATCCTTCATCTCCCTTGCCGTTCTTCTTACACCGCTATTTTGGCAGTACTTATATCTATAAACTCAACTGCGACTGCATTGTAATAATGTTCCTTGCCGAAAAACATTATGGTTGATGATTGTAGATACATGTGCTCCGCTATATGCTTTTTAATACATACATTGCTACAATTTTTTTTATTCAACGAAAAAATCAACTGCACTCCATGCTAACCATACTGTACTAAAATTGTAGCATCTTCTTGGTTGATCTTGGAACAGTCACGATATCCTTGCAGAAGACCAAGTTTACCGTAGTGAAGGGTCTTTTTTATGATAAAATCTGCATTCGCTGCATGTTGATGACGGTTGATAGTTAATTACTGCAGTTTAAGAGTTGGTGATTGTGATTAAAATTAGAGTGTACGGAAGCTACCGTTTTTTCATCCGTATAGGTGGCTAATTCAATGAATAAAGTCATATGAGTTTTTATTTTGAGCCACATTGTTTATTAAGGAAATCAGTTTGTGCCTCTACTTTGGTTGCCAGCTAGGATAGTTGCCGGTTCTGATTATAAAGCGCTTTTTCTTTTGATCAAAAACTTGGTATTGGGATGTTTTCCTTTTGTGCATTAGTTGAGGAGTGGATGACGTTTGAATGTAGAGAACAGAACGATCATCAGCTTTTACGCGTCAAGTTTCCTCTTCCGGAGGTGCTGTAAAGTTGAAAGATGAAGTTTTTATGACGTGTTGCTCATTCTAGCTTGTAATGAGGAAGATGCATAACCGTATTGACAAATTATCGCCTCCATGTTCGTCTACTGTACAACTTTGATTTGAATCTGATTGGATTGATGCCATCACTAGTT